>JBAMYA010102257.1:0-20275 GCA_037176975.1 Arrhamphus sclerolepis | reverse complement strand
TTTCGGCAACACATTTCAAAAAAGTTGAAACGGTGACAAAAAAAAAAAAAAACGAAAATCAGAAACCAAGTGGAGGAGAATTTAACAACTAATTAGGTTAATTGGCAACAGGTCAGTAATGTGATTGGTGACACTCCATATATACATCCTAAAAGTTCTGTAATGCTCCTTTTATACCCAATGTGTGACAAATCACAGCTAAAGTTTGTTACCAAAATTTCAGACTTTGAAGATCCCACCATCTGCAATGCATAATATCATCAAAAGATTCAAAGAGGAATGGGCAAGGAACAAGACCAAAGGTCAAGAACTGGATTTTGATGATCTTTAGACCCTCAGACGGCATTGCATTAAAAAAAAAAAAATCATGATTATCTACTGGACATTACTGCATGGGCTCAGGAACACTTTGAGAAATCACTGTCTGTGAACACAGTTTGCAGGAAAGACCTTGCATATTTCAACAAGACAGTGTTAAACCACATGGTGCTTCCATCACAACGCACAGCTTTGCAGGAGAAGAATCTGGGTGCTGAATCGACTTGTCTGCAGTCCAGACCTTTCACCAATAAAAAAAATATATATTTGGTACATCATAAAATGAAAAATCTGGCATTGAAGGCCTAGGATGGTTGAGCCACTAGAATCCTGCATCATACAAGAATGTGACAACATTCCTGTCCTTAAATTCCAGAAACTGGTCTACTCACTTCCCAGATGTTTACAGACAGTTGTTAAAAGAAGAGGGGATGCTACACAATAGTAAACCCTGGTCCAACTTCTTTGAGATGTGTTGCTGCCATCTAAGTCAAAATGAGCTAGTATTTACCATGATATTGTAAAAAAGTCAGATTTTCAACATCTGATATGTTCTTTATGTTCTATTGAGAATAAAGTATGGGTTTATGAGATTTGCAAATCAGTGAATTCTGTTTTGTTTTGTTGTTTTTTTTCGTTGGACACACACATTCAGGCTTGTAACAGTGTCGCTTTTTGTTTGCAGATCCACCTGACCTCAATCCAGATGGGACCCCGCATCAAAAAACACATCAGCACAAATCTAGAAGAGGTCGACCCAGACACTACAATGACGGAAACCTGAGTAGCAATAGCTATGATGCATCTCAGCAATATGGACACTTTCATCACCCATTTAGCCAGAATAATTCAAATTATGCAGAGTGCTATCATCTTCCCTACCAAGGAGAGGACCTAAGCAGACAGAGAGGAAGAGGTAGAGGAAGGAGAGATGGGAATAGAGGTATTAATGGAAATCTTAATGGTTCAGGCCCTGGGTGGCAAAGACCTGGTGGTGACTTCGGTCAGTATGGTGGAAGTAATAGATACACAGGTGGCTACCGGTCAGGTGCCCAACCCATGGATGGGCCCGATGGACCCAGCTGGCGGAGGGAAAGTGAGAGCAGGAATTTGCAAAGAAGCAATGAGGAGCAAGATGCTCAGGATAAAAAGCATTGGAATGTTGACCAGGAGCAGAGGAGGGGAGAACAGAAGGAGAAGAGTGATAATTTAAAGGAGAATAAATCAAGAGGTCACAGACCACATGGCAATAGAGCAGAAAGACCCCTTTCAGATACAACAGAAAGAACTCAACCGAATAAGTCAGGCACCAGAGCTCAGTATTATGATCATCAGAAGAAACACAATGATACAAAGCGACGTCAAGGACCAATCAAACCACCCAAACCACCACATCAAGAGGATGTGAACTCTGAAAGGGGAGCCTGTGGCCAAGACAACTCTGATCAGGGCAGATCATCTCAGGGTGCTGCTAGTAAAACTGGAAAACCTTCAGGATCGCACACATCTCTTCATGCCAAAGGAGGAAGAAGAACAAACCACCTAAATCACAAAATAAGCCAGAGGAGCTGGGACAAGATACCCAAAAGCAAAGAGACACAAACGGGTAAGAGTGCTATTATATTATATCGAGCTACATTATTTTGTCAGTACAACACGATTAGAATTAGTTGGATGTTTTCTTTATTTACCTAACTTGATCAAGACCTAAATTAGTTTTATCTGGAAATTGTAAATTCATTACACCTTGTATTTGCAACCAAGAAAAAGCTTTGATATGTTCTGATTTCTGTTCCCAGAATTTTTTTTTTTTTGTATTGTTAAAACGGTTTATTTGCCTGAATCACTGCTGTCTTCTGAACTTCTGGCCTCTCCTCCCCACAGGATGTCTGATTGAACAGCTGTCTGAGGAGAAGTACGAGTGCATGGTGTGTTGTGATGTTATCCGGCTCATGGCCCCGGTGTGGAGCTGCCAGAGCTGCTTCCATGTGTTCCACCTTAACTGTATCAAGAAATGGGCCCAGTCCCCGGCCTCACAAGCAGATGGTATGGCCCTTCAACTTCAAGTTTGCAGTCATTCTCAGTGAGCTGCTCAGTGTATTTAACTGTACATTGAGAACGCCATTTGTTCTCACAGCATAATAAACTGCAGACAAAACCTGTTTGTTGTGTTGTACAGAGGCGCATTTTGGCTCTGTCAGTAATTCCTGCTGATTCAACTGTGCATTGTGTTCTGTTGCGGATCTGGTCTGAATAACACCAGTCCAGTTGAAATGCATAAGCTTTTCTGTCTTAATGTATGTATTTTAAAATTAAACTGTTTTTCAGATTCAGCTAATGGTTGGCGTTGTCCTGCCTGCCAAAATGTTGCAATGAAACACCCAACCATGTACACCTGCTTCTGTGGTAAGTCCTTAATTTGTACAAATAAACACATCTTATCTCTCCATGCCCAATTGAGATTGCTTTTATTTCTTCTCTGGTTGACAGGTAAAGTAACAAACCCTGAGTGGCAGTGCAGTGAGATTCCCCACAGCTGTGGAGACATGTGTGGGAAGAAGAGGAGTGGAGTGGACTGCAATCACCCCTGTAACATGTGAGCCGTGAAGGCGCAACAAAAGTTGTTGTAGTTTCGTATTGCGTCGCTTTAGGGTTGCCTCTTGTGAATGTTTTAAAAGCAACCACCCACAAAGCAGTGATATTTGTTTGTAAGATACAGAAAGGTACATCCTTTTGCCATTTTTCACAATTGTGAAGTTGCAGTTTTAATTATTGTAAGGCTAAGTGAGCAATGAAATATTGTTAAATCATTTTAGCTTTGCTATGGTTGCAATGTTTTTGTTTTTTGTTTTTTTGAAAAAGCTTCAGTTTCATGTTTTTCTTACTTTTAAATCCACCCTTGCAAAAACCAACTGCAACTATTTCTAGTGCAAATATGTTATACATAAAATTCAGTCAGTGCTAACAACCTAACAATATTGCCTTTGAAGGAATTAATTACTTGTCAAAAATAGCCTTGCCAACTGAATGAACTACTTTTAAGTATTAATAATTAATCAAATTCAGGTTCACAGACCTGCATTCGCCTGCTTTATGTTAGTTCTTTTTCATTATTTTTGTTCACACTTATGGTATTGTGGAAGAAACAAAGTTAGATGTTGTCTAAAACTGCTTAGGCTTTATATTTTTAAATAATTCAAAGCCTTAGGTAAACATTTCAGTTGGCTCAGTTATTCAAAAGAAATGATATGAGAGATTTAAAAGACTTAAATGTCTTGATTTCAGAGCTAAGTGTTTGTGCAGCTCTGCTGACTAAACCTACAAACTGAAACATTTGAATTCTGCAGTGGAAAATTGACATCTGCTTACAAAATCTGCTCTTTGTAATATGAAATATGTGATGTGAACCAACACATTTGGCCCTTCGCTCTGACACTCCACATTCAGTTCTGCTACATTACATTAAAATGCAGCCTTGAAGAGCACAGCTTGCCAAACATTTGGGTCAGTACTTGTTAAAAGGTGACACAATCAACGGGACAGAACCTTTTTGGTGCTGTGTTCGCAGCTGCTGTGCTCAGTGTCCCTTTTGTGAATGATATGAGTTTGGATGCCACAGAGTTTAGTTGAAAATTGATTCAAATGCTGTGTGGAGCGGATTCACATCGAGCTGACTGAGCAACTGGATTTGAATGCAGAATTAATGCTAGCAGTGTTTGTACCTTTTTAACTTATCACTGTCCAGTCCAGTTGTGACTGGATCTTCCATGACACATCAGGATCATTCAGGACATGTTAGCACCAGCTCTTAAACAGCATTTTTCTCCCTGTTGCCAAAAGAATTCATCAAGATTTTTTTTTGTTTTTTTACGAGGAAATGACAAACTCTGAGATCATTTAGAACACCTACAAAATAACTTGATTTTTAAACTCGGGTCAGTTATTGGCCTATACGTGATGTATAGTGACATTCAGTATCTTCTGAAGGTCATCTGACTTTTAACGTTTCTCTGCAGCTTATGCCACCCTGGACCTTGCCCTCAGTGCCCTGCCTTTGTAACAAAGTCTTGCGTCTGTGGAAAGATGAGGTACTTTTGGTTATGCGTTAATTGCTGTCAATTCTGTAGTGTTTGGTGTTTTCATCATCTCACCGTTTCTTTTGATTTTTACAACTTCTTTATCAATTGAACCATCTTTCTTTTTCAGCCAGCCAGTACGCTGCGGCCAGGCTACAGTGCTCCGATGTGACAAAGTGTGCGCTGCTTTACTCAACTGTGCTGAACACACTTGCACAGAGGTGTGCCACAGCGGGGCGTGTCAGGCCTGCCAGCTGCAAGTTGAGCAGGGTGAGTCTGTCTTTGCCACAACTTTAGAAATGTTATTGCAGATTAGTAAATAATACACATTTAAAATCTGGAGTATTTAAATGTGTCATTTTCTTTTTCTGCATTTCTGTTTAGTTTGCTACTGTGGCATTTCCACACGTAAAGTATTGTGTGGCACAGATAAAGAGGAGTTTGATGGCTTGGGGCATTTCTCCTGTCAAAAAATATGTGGGAAGTAAGCAACTGCAGAGCATTTATATAATGCAGGACTATTCAGACCTTTATTTTACGAAGACTGGTCCCTTCATTACCCAACACATTTTATTTTCCGCTCAGGATGCTGAATTGCGAAGCTCACCGCTGCCAGCAGGTGTGCCACCGTGGGCCTTGCCATCCGTGTCCACGCTTGCCAAGCCTGGTGAAGACGTGCCCTTGCGGTCAGACTGCACTTACCAAACTCCTGGAACTGGGCTACTCTGAACGACAAAGCTGCTCTGATCCCATCCCCTCCTGTGGAAAGACATGCAACAAGCCTCTGGTCTGCGGCTCCAGTGGTAAGAAAAGAAAAAAAAAGTACAAAGTTTATATTCAGAATTTAGTTTATTTTTACTCAAATGTTTGTGTATATATCCAGTTTCTGACGCTCAAAAATCTTGATTATTACTGATCTTGTTACTGCTAATAATTCTAATGAGGACCAGTGCCTGACTAATGAAGCAGAGTTATAATAATGGGGTCATGGTGAGAGCTTAAGGGCGACTTGGGGTTAGGCATGAACTGGTTATTGTTCAGGTAAATTGTTGGCTGTACACAATCACTGGAAGTAAACGCAATGCCCTAATAAGGAGAGCTGTACAAGTCTGTTTGTGTGTGCATGCGTGTGTGCTTGCAAAAACAGGATGTGTGTTATCTTGACCCCACTGGCATTGTTTCTGTAGATCAGTAGATAATTATCTTTTTCTATTTCAGACACAATCCATTTGTG
Source organism: Arrhamphus sclerolepis (assembly GCA_037176975.1). Taxonomy (NCBI): domain Eukaryota; kingdom Metazoa; phylum Chordata; class Actinopteri; order Beloniformes; family Hemiramphidae; genus Arrhamphus; species Arrhamphus sclerolepis. The sequence continues at coordinate 14,647 of JBAMYA010102257.1, read as the reverse complement.
TGAAAACTTGTGTCATGAAGGCAGCTGCGGGCCGTGCTCTCTGACCTCAACCGTTAGGTGCCGGTGTGGCTCCAAGAATAAGGTGGGAAGAGCGTATAAGCAGAACATTTATTTGTTCATTATATGATATGATATAGTATTATACATTTTCAAACTTTTTTTCTCTTCCTCAGGAGGTCCCATGTGCTATGATCCAAAAAGAAGGTGAAATGCCATTGGATTTCGATGAAATGAGTCAAATATGAGAGATGTATGCCTCATGGACTTGTCTTGTGTTTCACCTGTAACTTTTACCATCCAGATGAGCTCATTTTCACATGTGAGAGACGCTGCAACAAGAAACGCTCCTGTGGCCGACACAAGTGTGGCGAGCTTTGTTGCATAGTGAGTATCCCTGAAATCTGTCATTATTGTCTATCATGTAAAATAGACTGGAGGATATCAAGTCTAACCTAATACCGAAGTCTTAAAGTCACATCAAATTAATTATTTTTATTTATTTTCTTCATTTTCATATCTGTCGTTTTAAAATCTAGAGGTAAAAGAATCTTTTTTTCACCTGTGTAATTATAGAGCATTAACTTTAAAGGATAAAGGGTTTTGTTCAGGTTAAATATCAGTTTCTATTTCATTAGAATGAATATTTGCTTACTTTTACGAAGTTTTATTTAGCTGCGGTGATCATCTGTGCCTGCTGTTGGCAAAAACCAATCAAAGCAACTTCCTCCCTTGTCCCAGTCGAACAAATGCGTGTTAGTTACAGTATTATATCGCACATCAGCAACGATGAAACCAGCTCACAGAGCTACAGTGGCCGTCGTGGCAGAAGCAACTACGATGCACGAGAAAGTAATGACGGAAGAGAAACCAAGGGATTGACTGAGGTGGAAACCAAACAAGTCAATTTTAGATGATACTGTAAAAGTGACTTAAAATCCACAACCTATAGAGGGTGCCAAAACACTAGAAATGTCAAAAGTCCTTTGTGCTGCTTTAAATACAATACCGTCTGTCCTAAATTATGGAGGACCTTTTATAGGAAATGGCACTTGTACTAGTTTCTTTCATAAAGCCACAAGGAGTTTGTTAGTCTATATTTTTGAAACTTCACTCACAAACAATACAACATTATATAAATGTGGCTTTAGGAAACTTCCCCCAAATCACAATGAAATCTAAATTTAAAACAAAAAATCTGCAGTGGTAAAGGTCACTTTGTATATAGATGTAAAATATGGATATTGACAATACCATAAGTAGTAACCTCTGTGCAAAATCAGTTTGGAGCACAAAAGTAAAAATGCTTGTAAACTGAATAGTCTTGGATTGTTACTGTGACTGAGATGACATTATAAAATAGCTGCACATACAGATGCAATTTTTTTGTTTGCATTTCAGTTCTTTTCCAGTCATAACAACTTCATTTTCTATGTAATTTGCACAGGCAGGAATGTTATGTCTCAAATTCATGCTAATTATAATCAGACCTGTTTATTTGTTACAGAGCCAGACTCTTTCCATGTGCCTGATTTGAATATTTTTTCTGATTAACTTTTTTTTTTTCTTTTCTTTTTTTATGGGCCATTGGAATTTGATTATAATTCTCATTTAACTGAGCTGGAGTTTATAGATACAGAAACTGAGGATGGAGCACTACAGCCAGAGGGTAATTAAGTTTAGCCAGTAAACTTACTTCAGCTCAGTCAGCAGCTGGTTTCTCCAGTCTTGAAACAGCAGTTTTCTTCTGGAAATAGTACTATGGAGTAGGTTTTCTTTTCCTGTTTCACTCACATTGGTTAGCCATGTCAAAAGAGATGGTCTGCAGTGTATTCTACATCGTCACAAGAGTTTATCCATTTGTAGCCCAAATAATCACTACACAGTTGTCAGATGTGGGAGTCTTGCTTAAAATGGGCATGTCTGCAGACATTGTTGTGCCTGTCAAAAAAAACATCACAGAAATTTCCTTTTAGCTGATTTTTCTAAATTTTTTTGTAGTTGGTGCAATTGAATGAATGCTTTTCGTTCTATCATCTACTGGCAAAATACTACCTACTGGTTAAATCTGCACTTTGCCTTTTTTGTTTCTAATTCTAAAAGCCTTCTGCCTTCTGGTGGCAACGCAAGTTTTGAATTTATTCTTCTGTCATGCATCTAATTAAGTTTTTAAGTAGTGTAAATTTCATGTTTATTACACCAGCTTTTGTGGTAATGTTTCTTTTCTTTTTTTTTTTCCTGCATCCATGAAGAATGTGGAGCACAAATGCCCCCTGATCTGCAGCTATAAGCTCAACTGTGGCCTCCACCGCTGCCAGGAGCCTTGTCACCGTGGAAACTGTGAACCCTGTTGGCAGTCCAGTGAGTCCCGCAGTCATTTTATTTATGAGCCAATTCTCTAATGTGCCATATGGTTTTACCGTCCTTGAAAAATAAGTAATTTTAGATTTTTTTTTTTTGTCATCTTCTGTTTCATTCTTGCCTTTTTGTTTATTATGTTTAGCACTGAGTGTCTGTATAGTTTACATCCAGTGTGTAACGACTCCTCCTGTTGGCAGGTTTTGATGAGCTGACGTGTCACTGTGGGCTCGCTGTCTTGTACCCTCCCATTCCCTGTGGCACAAAGCCACCAGAGTGCAAAAACCTGTGTACAAGAAGACATGACTGTGACCACCCAGGTAATATATAAGGACAACCATTGACTTAAAAGGTATATACATTAACTTTTAACATGTTTCATGCATTTTCCTCTGATTTTAGTATTCCACAACTGCCACAGTGAAGACAAGTGTCCACCTTGCACATACCTCACTCAGAAGTGGTGCATGGGAAAGCATGAGGTAACGTCCCTGACCCCTCATATGTCTGTGTGACTTGTTCCTTTCTAAACTGCAATGAAAGTGGCATTCTTTTCTTTGACGCACAGCAACGCAGCAACATCCCATGTCATCTGCAAGACATCTCTTGTGGCCTGACATGTAATAAGATGCTGCCTTGTGAAATGCACCGCTGCAGGCGGCTGTGCCACCGGGCAGAGTGCATACCGGAGGGTAGCTGCCAGCAGCCCTGCACACTGCCACGTCCAGACTGCGGCCACCCGTGTTCTGCTCCCTGTCATAAAGGCAGCAGCTGTCCACGCACCACCTGCACTGCCAAGGTACAGTACTCTACCATTGAGAACAGCTGCAAATCCATGGTTTGAAAAAAAACAACAACTTCATATTGCCTTTGTTGCATTTAGGTTTCAAATCAAAGGGAGTTTGAAGCATGTTTTCCCGTAACCAGAGGTCCTACCTTACCGTAATAACTTGTTTTCCCAATGAGTAATGTTTTCAGTCGGTTACATCTACATTCGGGAGCCCAGGTGTATATTCCCCCTGTGCCTTGTACCTACATTGAGCTTGCCAGCAATTGATGACATCTGCCATAATATTGTGTAACTGTCTTAAATGTTTAACTGAGACGAAATAACAACAAGCCAGTGGCAGCCCTCCAAACTCGAGTTAAACGGACAATGAGACCTTTCACAGCCACAGGAATTACTTGTGCAGAACAGAACATAGTCAACTTTTCAAAATAAGCAATATATGTCATCATGCTGGAAAGAAAAATTATTGGGTATTGCATGTCTGAGTGTGCAATTTGTCGTTTACAGGTGGCACTACAATGTGATTGTGGTCGAAGAAAGGAAACTGTGGCTTGCAACGAAGCAGCAACTTCTTATCAGAGGTCTGTCCCGCCAGCTGTGTATTCCACTTCTTAAATTCTCAATGCGTTTTTGTTAAGACGTCCTTCCATTATGCACTGCAGGTACGCAGCCATCGCCATGGCAAGTAAACTCTCAGACATGCAACTCGGCGACTCTATGGACATCGGCCCACTCCTCACCAAGAAGGAGCTGAAACAGACAAGGTAGAGTGATGCGAGTAAATAAATGAAGAGGAGTTTGGGCCATTTCAATCAATATTTAAAACTTTGCTGAAGGTGCTTTTGATGCGGAGTCATTTTGTGGTGATTGCATTTATGAATGTTTCATAGGCTCGAATGTGATCAAGAGTGCGCCACTCTGGAGAGAAACAGGCGTTTGGCAGAGGCACTACAGATCGACTCCTCTTCTGACCCTTTCAACGTTCGCTCAACATCTGTGTACAGTGACAGCCTCAAAGAGGATGCCAGGTCTGACTTCCTTTTAAATCTGTCAAAGGTCCAGAAACACCATGTACGAAAATCAAACTTTTTTTTTCTACTTCTTATCTTTCAGAAAAGATCTGAAGTTTGTCACAGAAGTAGAAGAAGAGATCAAGAATCTTGTTGAACTAGCCAATAAGGTAATGGGATTACTTTTCCAGTTTTGTGATTGGGTGTCGGCTGTTTTATGATGTGATTCCACCTCCAGTGGTCCCCACAGCTTGCATCACCTCCATGTTTACTGACCCAGTTGTAAAATATTCAGCTATATTAGAGACCAGACAATCCATCCGGGGCCCTATTATAACAGTTCCCAATGGCTTGTGGTTTAATAAAAGGACATTGAAGCCTCTCTAGTTGCCATTTGTCAGACAGAATCCTAGTCTGTACCACACGAGGCTGATAACAAAATGGTCTTCTTGTATTTTATTCCCTCCACTATTGTTTGCGCTGAATGAGGCTGTCAGAGTCAAAGATGCTGCTCCTTTTATTTCATCTCCAAATGATAAAGCTGTCGGTACCTTTATCTATCTTGTCAGATTTTCCTGTTTCTTCAACTTGCTGCATGCTGTATTGACCTTACTTACACTAATTTGATTTTTTTTCTGTCTTACATTAAAGTAATTGTGTCCCTGTTGTTTCTTTCTATCTATCTTCTGGCACAGAAAGAGAACAGTTTTTTTTTTTTCCCTGATATTGTTTTCTGTGCACTCTGTTCTTCTGTAGAAAATCAGGTTAAGTGTGTTCGGTGACTCCACCTTTAGAGAACTGGCTGCATGTACACCACAAGCTCAGAAGAATGTGGATGATCTGATGTCACACTGAACTAGAGCTGGACCACATGGCCAAAATTTATATCACAGTATATTTCTTAATTTTGGTTGATGCAATATAATTCCGATCTTGATATAACATGAAAATCACAGAGAAACTGCTAAGAATGCCAGAAAGAAGGAGAAATTGCTAAATATATTAAACGTCGTCCTTTAAAACTATATAATGTTTTAGATTTGAAAATGCAACCACAAAAGAGAACTATTCACATTTCATATGAACATGTTAAGAAACGTGGCATTACCATCAGATAAACTTTGTCAACCATTGTCTTAGTGTAATGTGTTAAAAAGTCGTATTGTTAATTATTGAAACATTTTATATTGTGATATACATATATTGTTCCTCAAATTATTGTCCAGCACTACACTGAACTCGCTTGCATACGAAATGTGCTGCTAAACCAGTTTACACAGTTCTGTGCTGGTTTCTGCATAATTTTTAGAACTAGCCTGAGGAGATTTGCAGCTATATAGGAACCTGCTTGGGGGAAGGCACAAATGCTGGATGATTAGATCTCATTTTAATAACAGTACCAGGAAGATCTGCAGTGTTTTGATAAAATAACAGCTAAAGAAAAAGGGATGGTTCAGCAGGTTGAAGATGAGAGAGCAGGGAAAAGAAGCAAGATCCACTGGATTAAATCTAATGGTTTATATGGTCCCCATATACTCATCTTCAAATTTATTATGAGGTAGTAAGAAATAAAGGCTTCTGTTTTTGTCTGCAAAATACATCTGCATTTGTGTTTCTTGTCTCTGAATATTACAATAACAGACCTCAGATCTGTCATGCAAGACTATCAAGTAGAGGATAAGAAAACAAAGTAAATTTCCTCATGGACATAGATTTCTGATTTCTGCAGGGAAAACAGTCTAAGAGGAGTCACTGCTTCCCACCTATGAATAGAGAGCACCGGAAGATCATCCACGAACTGGCCGAGGTCTACGGCGTGGAGAGCGTGAGCTATGACAGCGAACCCAAACGCAACGTGGTCATCACGGCACACAAGTACGTTTCCAATTATAAGAACATTTATCGCATGAAACTCCTGATTGTGGTTATGAGGATGTGTCTGTGTATCTTTCTTGTTCCTAGAGGGAAGTCGGCCTGTCCAAACTCAACATTGACATCGCTGATAGAGCGGGAGACAGCTGCAAGGGCCCCTCCTCCTATTGCTCATATCAAACAGCATAGTAGCAAGTACGTCACAGTATTGGTCCCACTGTTCTTGTACTGGCTTATTTTATACTGCTTACAATGAAATGTCTTATTTTCTCGTTTATTCTTCTTTTAGAACTGCAACCACCTGGTCAAAGATGGTGAAAGAGGAGCCTGTGATAGATTATTTTGATGTCCAGGATTGAAATGAGGCTTAAGCAAGGGGAAACTTCGGTCCACATCTGCCAAAAAGGCTTTCTTCTCTTGTGTTCATCAATGATCCTTCATCTGGTTGCTTAATCAAATAAAATTATGTTTGGAAATCGTTCATTGATGCGATTGTCTCATGGGAACATCCAGTCTTTGTAAATGTGAGAAGAGTCAAGTACTATGCTTCAGTTTATAATAAAGTCATCAAGACTTTTAACACATTTTGAGGCAGACCATTTTGAAAAGCTCTTCTGTTTCTATGCTTCCTCTTTATACAGTTTAGCAAAAAAAAAATAAAGGAATTTCTTAATTAAGGGCTGCAAATACTGATACAAATTTAATACTGGCTTCAGATTACAGTAACTAAATGAATTCAGGGGCTCTTTCTGGTTTAAGATTCCTAAACGGTATGCCAAGCACTTTTCCAGGCATCAAATATCTTTTGTTCTTTCTCCTGGTCCTGAGCCAAGGCTCCTGTAGTAAATGTATGCTGAGGGAGGTGGAGGTGGTGGGTGGAAGTGGGCTGCACTGCAGAAAGAAGGCTTTGTTTGAAACTCCAGTTATGACCCAGATATGGTGCCGCACTTTCTGAAAACTTTTCCTCAAAGTATAAAGTATTTTAAGATCAGGCTGACCTGATAGGGACTTGTTTGAGGACACTCCGGCACAGCAGCTGAATCTTTCACTCCCAGCTAATGCACAGGTTTAAGGCTCGCTCCTGCAAAACTGCGACGTTGAGAGTTTAGATGCTGAGTCGGGTTAGTGTTGCTGGTGTGCTGACATGAGACAAAGCCACGTGCCGTCTAGAACCTGAGGAGGAAACGAAAGACTAAAGTGACGACAGGGAAGCCTTCCAAGAAAGCCAGCTGGAAATCAATGGATGTCTTAAAAAAAGGAGGAGAAAAGTCAAAATTATGACTCCTGCTCAGTGTATTTGGTTTAATAAAAGGAATTTTATGATTTCACCAAGAAGAGTATATATTTTGGGAAAATAAAATGAGGGTAATATATATAAAGAAAAATTAAATTAGTCAATTTAATGTAGCAGAAGGGAAGAAATAAGACTACACAAAATGAGAATGTAGTGTTTTATTTCCTTTATTTCCACGCATTTGTTCCATTTAATAATTTCTCTGCCATTTTTATGTTTCTTTTTCTTTTTTTTTTCTGGCAGTCCTATTGCTGCTTTTCTTGTATGGCTATGAAAATTTAAGTTATATAAAGTTTAATTCTACAGAAAGTAAGCACAACCATCTGGTTCTTCAAAGAAGTATGTCCTTCGTGCTAGTACACTATAGTACCCTAAATGTCACAAAAAAAAAGCAACTAAATGAAGGAAATCTGAGATAAAATATAATATAGATATATACAAGCAAAAATCTTATCCTTTTTTCAGTAGGATAAATTGATTCTCATGCAGGTGTTTTCCCTTTTGCAACCCTTGTCTAATTAGATATTTCAGTCCAGCAATGAAAATGAGCACTGATGCGTTTTAAAGTGTTAAATCGTGCATTATAATAGCAATTAGCTACAACTTATAACCCATTTATCAAGGGCTCCATATTAAAAGGGGTACAGTGGTTTTTGGTAAGGGTGCTGAAGCTGCTGCTCCTTTGTTGTTGTAGTGAACGCTTTCTCTTTGTTCTTGCACTGATTATTTTACTAAAGCGTTTTCTGCAGGTAAACCATAACCTAAAGTCAGGTTCTTTCCCCGCTTTGGTAAAATATTCTGTTTGAACAAACAGCAGCATCTTCCCCACACAAAACAAAAAACCCGAAAAAAAAAAACAAACCAAAACGCTCATGAGGATAATTTGATGACACTCCCTGCCACTGGTAATTTTTCATTTTATCGACTCTCCAGCAGAGACCGCGCCTGCGCTCCTGCTGCCTTCCGAACAAGGCTTCACCAATCCTGGCTCTGGCTCCAACCCCTGCTCGGCGTCCCACAGGCCAGCGCTAATAAGTCGCTTAGCTGTCCGGTAATGGGGAAGTGATAGGGAGACGCTGCTGCGTGAAAGCCGTGAGGAAGTTGAGGGGAAGCTCCACGCCGCTCCGGACCGGACCGCTCCACAGAGGCAAGACACATCCTACAGTTGCTGTTGTTGAGTAGCCTAAAAAAGCGCATAGTGATGGAGAGAAAGGTATGGACGCTCATGCTACATTTAAAATATATATATATATATTTATATATGTATACATACACATTAGCACATTTGTTTTATTCCACATCACTTTGTCCGCTGCTCATGTACCCGCATCCACCATTAAAACTATTCTTTATGTATATTTCTTCCCCCTGTAGGCGCGTTGCAAGCAGGATTAGTAGTGCGCACTGGAGTTTTTTCCTCGTCTAGCTGTAATTTATTGTGCGTCTAGAGAAAAAAAAAAGATGCCAAGGATTAATTTCCACCTCGTGCTTTATTCGGGATTATTCCAATGGGGTACATTCGCGTGGCACACAATGTTGCACAGAAATGTCAAACAGGGACTTGGATGTGCATATGTGACTGTAGGCTTCAGTAGGTCCCTCTCAGCCTGTCTGCATCATCACACAACACAGTGTATAGTTGCAGCACCTCACCCCTCCAAAACCCACCCCTCCCCGTTTTTGCAGCCGACGCAGACACCAGCGCGGCTTGTTAACCTTGGCTGGTGTAGGGAAGCAGACACTTGAGGAGTGATAGGAGGGATGCGCGGTGGATCCCTGCCGGGAGAGCAGACCATGCTCCACCTCTGTCCTCATCCCTTCCCCCGCTTTAATTCAGGGCGCACTCAATAATAATAACGGTCATAGGTAATACGAATTAAAGCTGTGTAACGCAGGACTGTTAGTGCCCCTCAAGTGTGTTTTAGATCATACAGGAAAAGTTTCAGTTTCACTGCTTAATCTGCTGGCAGACTGTGCTGCGCTCAGCAGTTGGAGAGGAATTTGGGGTGTACTGCTGAAACCAGATCTACTTCTGCTGATTCAAAGGAAAATCACTTTTTTTTATGTTAAAGCTGCAGTCAGCGACATATTCACATCAGCTTCTTTATCTGTGGTCACAGTTTTTATGAGGCTTGAACCTCTGTTTGAATTTCAGAAGTTTAAGTCTTTTTTACATTCTTGATAAGAGCCACCACTACACAGAAATATTTAGGCCTAATTCATATATTTCAGTTGCACAGGCTACAAAATGTCCATCCATTTGGATTACATAGATTTATCATAAACATGATAATAAACTTTGTCAGTCAAATGTAAATAAAACAATTAAGAATGAGATTTATGTAATAATACCAATAAACCCATCATTCTTAAAATACATAATGACAAATGTATGTATCCTATTTATAGTTAATAAATCTAATTTGTTTCAAATACTCAAGAAACATTCAATATATTGAATAGATACACTGATTTACAGAGATTTGTTAATAATAAATACATAAATCTGTCATATAAAACACATTAGATTTATTGGTGTTATCACATAAATCTCATTCTTAATTGTTTTATTTACATTTGACTGACAAATATGCATTATATTAAGATTATAAGCCGTTATATGATAAATCCATGTAATCCAAATGGATGAAAAATTTTATATACAGCTGGAATTCAGAAATCATAAAATTAAGCCCAAATGAGTGTACCATGTTTGGGTTATTTTCTTTTTTGTTTTTTTGTTTCACTGTTAAGCCAAATTATCAGCACTCTTAACAGACCAACTGTTTTCTAGCGTAGCTTAGCATGTCTTAGGCTAACAAGCCATTGGTTGGATTTATTAGCATTACTGTTAGCTGTACAAAATTCAAAGTGTTTGTTGCAAATTGCTCTAATGTGTCTAAAATGTCTTTTTATCTTCTGTAATGATCCTACAATGCAAATCTGGGAAACTTTGAAGGATACATAGTGACCCAGATGAGCTAGCCTGGAAGTAAATTAGTGAAATTACGTTGTTGTTTCAAAATTATTTTGATTATTACTGTCTACACTGGACTACAATAGCTGCGTTTACAAATTGTAGTTGGTAAAAACCTTTCACTTGTCAAGGATCTGACCAGTAACGCGGATACAATGTGTAACTGGGACAAAATATTCATACTATATTGAGAATGACATTGCACTTTTGAGGATAAAACCTGAGGTTTTGTTCTTCCTCTCTTATTTCCCCTTGTTTATACCTTTAATTGTCGAAATTTCAAAAGTTCAAGATATCCAGTTTCACCTACTGTTTTCAGTTTAGGCTGAGCATAGTAACCATTTAGCCTAGCTTAACATTGGCAATGGTGCTTACTGGAATAGCCAATATTTAATATATTGTTTAAACCTTATGAAGTTCAAAATGTTCGGTATATCAAAGGGTTTAGAATATTAGTTTAAAAAAAAAAAAAGAATAGGCTGTTTCATTACTGTATCAAATGTTAGGATATTAGCAGTATCATTTAATATAACTGACCAGTAACTGTATTTTTGCAGCTTTATATGTGGAATCCAAACATTAAATCAGAAAGGGCAAAAATTATGGCTGGTTTGTTTTATCTGTAGTCTGTAGTTTTTGCACATCAGGATATTTAAAAAAAAAAAAAAAGTCTGGTTCTCAGTTAGTCGCAAAAATATAAATTAGCTGTTTTCTGTATGATGCTACCTGTCTCTTAAATTTTTGTGGAGGAATTTTGGCCCACTTTTCTTTACAATGTCTCTCTCCAGTTCATCGAGGTCTTTGGCCATTTGCTTTTTTATACAGCTCTCTTGATCAGGCTGACATCCAGATTTTGACTGAAACATTACCATTTTCTTTTTCAGTCATTCTCCCTGTAGTTTTGCTTGTGTTCTTGGGAACATTGTCCTGCTGCATGACCCAATTTTGGTCAAGCTTTAGCCACGGACAGATGGCCTCCCATTTAACTCTAGACTAATTTTGTATACAGAGGACTTCACGGTTGACTAAATGACTGCAAGGTGCACAGGTCCTTTGGCTACAAGACAAGTCCAAATCATCACCTCTACCATCGCACTTGTCAGTTAAGCTGCTAGTCTGCATTTGTTCCACAATGTTATTTTAAGGTGAAACTGATTCACGCCCACACTTGCATTTCAGGTCAGTGTCAGAAAAGCTGATCCTAAGGACAACAAAAACAGCAGCACTAGTTTTTCTGTCTTGGTGTTGTGTACAACAAGGGCATCTGTGAGTTATCTTCCAATGATGATCATATAATATGGCTTTGCCAAAGCAGTGAAGTGGCAAACCATGTAGCAAATGAGTGGAATTACAACATTGTTCCCAAATTTTTATGTTTTTGTCCATCCAATTAAATGGCACCAGTTGGATTTAAAAACTGAAATGGAGGTCTGACTTTCAAATTTGAGTAGTGTGGCTGCAAGGTGTAACCATAACTAAAGTATTACGAAAATGTGATATTGTGATATTGTGAGCTTGTGTGCGCGCTTGTGCTGGTATGCTGTGTTTTGCTTCTGAAGTTTTGTTTATTCAGATGCAACATTGCAAACCTAAGCTGTGCTGCAATGTTGTTTTAGACAGAGCAGACTTCCTCCTGGTAGCCCTTTCAAACAAACCATACTTGTGCAGTCTAATGCCATCCCACATAGAACACACACAGTTTGTCACTTATGGTTCAGTTATGGCAAGTGCTGTGTGAGTCAGACCTGTCCCAAAGTTCATGAACTGGGTCATATTTGGCATTTGGCATGTGTTAAATGGGCCAGATGTGCCCCAAATTTCATAAGCAAGTTTTGATGTAGGATCTGGCCAATGCTATTAGGGCCAGACGTGGCCCAAAGGCCCCCAAAAAATGAAGAATTAGGTCATGATGGATATATCTGCCGGTTATGTTTCGACAACCACACTCACCTTGAATCAATGCCATCAGTCAAGGCCAAATGTGGGCCAAAAAAACAAACAAACAAAACAACAAAAACCCTGCAGATATTGACCTTGGACAAAACATTCTTTGCTGTCTGAGATACTAATTACACTATCTTGAATTCCAACATTTAATATCCTAACTGAGGCTTTTAAATGCATTGTACAGTCTTTGGACCTCCATTGCTTGGATGACTAGTTTGATGACTAGTTTGATAAGGGTGTACTGTGCTCCTGCATTTTAGCTCAGTTTTTGTTAAATAATTAGTGATAGATTCTATATGTACTGTGTTGGTTTACAGTTGATGGTGGATATTCTTTCTTTTTCACATGACTGTAGTCAAGCTGAGTGACTATATGAACAGTAAGGCAGCTAACAGCTAACTGTCTCTTGTTTGTAGCTTTATAATTAATGTAGGCATACGGGTCATGTCAATTTTCTGTTTGCATGTAAAATGTATAACTTTGCCCTTAAAAACAGGTTAAATACTGGCCATTAACATTTTATTTTCCGACTTATGTCCATGAATAAGAAATAGCTTTGGCGTTTTCTTGGTTGTAATCTCTTCAAAATGCCATGCAATCTTTCATTTAAAGCATCTTCCAATTTTGGCATTACTATTTTTGGAACGAGGTGTTTGTATAGTAACAGTAAACATGTTGATTTAAGCCTCGCTATTTCTTCTCCTTGCTCTGGTTTCATGCACTGCAGTTTTTATTTATGGAGAACTCCACCACTTATTGATTTCGAAGAATGATTTCCATTTTAATGTTCTATAAGAAAGAAAAAAAAACGCAACAAAGGCGTACAGCTACAATTAGTGCATACCCGCTGTTATTTCAGAAAGTGTCATCCTGCAGGGCTGTTCCCCCGCTTTCATAGATTTGGTCCCTCAGAAATATTTCCATTTAAATTTCCAGTGTGCACTGACTTTTACCATATAGCGTATGGATGTAATTTCCATCTAGAACTGCTGGAACAGAATTACTGTTCTCCCTCTTCTTTTTAGAATGAGCTGTTGACTTAATATTTCTTTTCCAAAAAAGAAAAATAGTCATGAATAGGGGGAAAAAAAGTATGTTGTACGGAAGAAATGTTTGGTCCCAATCCGTGCTTTCTTTCTTTGTAAAATAGCCCTAAAACAGCTCGGTTTCACATTGTAGTCTAGCAGCTGGCACAGATATTCCCCTCAGTGTCAAGGAAGAAGAACAGCCCCATTAGTATGCAGTGTGCCATCACAGCCTCTGAGGTCCAACTGAGGATCAGAGGATCAGCTCCTTTTACAGTCTGCTGAGCGCTTAACCTGACTTTTTAAGGAAAGCCACACACACACACACACCAACCAGTCAGTTTGTTCAGTCGTGTTTGAAATTCAGTTTGGGACAATCAGCACGGTCACTTGGGTTACTCATAAGTTTGTAAAACGTGTTTTGTCACTCTGCGTCTTCACCAGCGCCCAGATTCAGTTCCACAGTCTGAAAAGCAGAACACATTTCAGCGTTGTTTCCTTCATCTTTGGTCACCCAATTAAATGTTCCCTGGCTTTGTGTTTTGTGTTGTTTTCTGGGATAAATGGACAATGGAGCACTTCCTTTTTTTGGCCGGCGAGGAATGTGTTGGCTCAGTGGCTGTTACCGTGGAAACTAAAGAGCTTAGAGTGAACCCTAGAAAAGTTGATCAATTTCATTATCAGAGCTGAAAACAATCAGTTCACCATTAAATGGTGGGAATATGTCTTGCAACATCTAAAAAAAAACAGAGATGCACTCATTTTATAGGTTTAATTTCATACTAAAACTCAATCACTAAGGTTATTGGTTAAACTAAGGATTGTTGAGACATCACATTCAAATCCTGGATGTTATACAACTGCTTTTCACTGTTTGCTTATTTCATTTCATAGATGGGAAACATTTTGCAGGTTAATTAGTAATTTAATGATCACAGGCATACTTATTTTTCACTCATTTTGACAGTTTGCCATTAGTTTTTGCCATCATTTCCATGATAAAATGGTAGTAACGCTCTCTGTGTCCACAGGCACAGCAATGAAGATGAATTTTATGCTGTTTTCAACTTATAAAAACCATTTTCTCAAAGCCCTGTGAATCTCCCTGTCATTTTCACTGCATTGTGGTTTTAAATGGAGCTCTTTGTAACCTAATTTCACAGGGTGCCCTCCAGCCTTCAGTACTAACAGATTATAGTGGTTTTTTTAATCACTGTTATCTTTCCCAAAGCCTTACTGTGTATTGGCTGTGTTTTTTTCTAAGTTATATCTTTATATATGTGTACATATATGTGTGTATATATATCTGTGTGTGTATATATATGTGTGTATGTATATACATATATATATATATTTATTCACACACACACATATATA
>JBAMYA010102236.1:0-20279 GCA_037176975.1 Arrhamphus sclerolepis | reverse complement strand
CAGTACATGTCCAGGCCCGTCTGAAATTTGCTAGAGAGCATTTGGATGATCCAGAAGAGGACTGGGAGAATGTCATATGGTTGGATGAAACCAAAATAGAACTCTTTGGTTAAAAACTCTACTTGTCGTGTTTGGAGGAGAAAGAAGTTGCATCCAAAGAACACCAGACCTACTGTGAAGCATGGGGGTGGAAACATCATGCTTTTTTTCCGGAAAAGGACCAGGATGACTGTTCCGTGTAAAGGAAAGAATGAATGGGGCCATGTATCTGTTTTTGTCCTTTCAACCACATGAGACTAATCAAATAGCCTTATTGGATGCATGCATTAAAGATGTGAAGACCTATGACTGTAAATTTCCTGCTTCTTAATTCAGATAAAACTTAAGTTGTAAGATTTTATGCCAGGAAAGAGGCAGAAAAGGCAGCACAAATCACTGAATTACTGAGATGTGCTTCTTTGATAAAAATGGGCAGAGCCAGAAAACATCCAAGGATTTTAACCAAACTTGCCAACTTTGAAGTGAAACAGAACTTCAGCTGTGATTGATCATGTTTCATAAGTACAGAAGTGTGCAGCCTGAGAAAATGTTGTTTGTGTTTTAACAAAAAAATAAACAAAACACAGAGCCACAGCATTTAGCTCAAAATATTTTAGGATTAAATGAGGTGATTCCTAGAAAGCCAAGACCTGTAGATACCAAGCTGGCTGTAAGAACAACAGCACTGCCATCACCTAATTCATAACAGAATAAATTTATTTTGCTTCAAAGCATCAGGGCGTAGTTAGCTTGTGGTCCTCCCTTGCAAATACAAACTCCTGATTGTGTTTATCATCCCACTATCAAGAAAAAAAACAGCAAAAAGTAATTTTGTCTGGGTTATTTACAAGAAGAAAATCAGGAAGAAAGTCCAGTTGACTTCAATTAACGTCTTCAAGGATGAGCCTGAACTGGATGATTAAAAATCACGTCAGCACACCCAAAGTAGCTCCCATACCACTCATCTCTTTCACAACAGCACATCACCTATAGCTCTGTGTCACACATCAACAACCACTCATAACGCTTATTTGAATGGAGTGATGCTCTTGTACAAATGCTGATTTTGAATATCAGCAGGCATTTTAGTGTCTTCTGAGGCTGTTCTGCAGCATTCTGGCTGTATATTGTTAAACATTTCAGTCTGCATGGCTGAGTACCTTCAGCTCGCCAAATCTCTGTGTATCAACGCTATTGTATTGTACACTCGTGATTTTTATGTGCTACAATTGTTGCACATGTTACAATGTGTAGTAGCTTACTTTAAACTGTTTTGGGTCATTGTTATGTAGCTAATATAGAGCTCAGAACTCCTGATTGCAATAAAATAACTTTGATTCACCTTTTGTATCTCTTGACCCTAATGAGCCAGCGTGTGACTGTGCGATTGTTGAAATGCTGTGTAAGAAGTGTGGATGATCAGAAGACGTTTTGCCATCATATTTAATGTCATTTTTATGGTATGTATTATATATAATCTATCAGAAAAGCCCTGTGTGTGTTGGACTTCACATATCAGATTCCTGGTGGCAGTAATGATGCAGTGCTGGGCTGCCAGTCACATCTCCATACTTGTACATCTGTGAGTAGTTTTTGTGTGAGCATAGGCTTTGCTTTGTTTGCATCATCAGCATCTTTTAACTGTTCTCTTCATGTAAAAGCACCAGTAGGTTTCTCCCACAGCTCGCTCATCATTTGACTGTGTGTGTTCTCAGACCAGTGACTGAACCAGTCTGCATGTGGGAGGTGTATTTACATGTTTGTGACGCTCCAGCGGCTACTTAGAAAAACATCATCTACCGCATGAACACAAACGCAGACCTGTTACAACTTCAAACAGGCTTTGTGAATCTGAAAGGCAAATTCACATGAACGGAGTAAAATCAACCTGATGAGCTGAAATAGATATAGCTGAGGCAAACGAGCTGGCATGATGGTTTGATTCAGCCGATTGAGGGGGAATAATTTGGAGAAAAGTAACAAGAATTTCTGGCCTCACAGATGCACCGATTTGCTAGAAAATAACAAAAAAAAAGCACATGCTTATATGGCATATCCAGGGACCATTCAGGTTGCTTTTACAATGCAAGCAGCTTTCTTTCACTTACACACACGCGCACACACATTAATTAGACAACTTTATTAAATTGGACCAAATTATTCCTATAAATACTTCTGTAAATCAAATTATATTATAGTTAATGGAAATGACACAGAGCAAGCTTTTGTATCACCAGTTACCCTATAACCTCCCAGATTCCAGCTTAGATGATGCAGGCCTGTGCCTGTGCTTTAATTTCAGTTCTTTACAGTGAAATACTTAGATGTTCATGTTTAGGAGGTTACAGCTCATTCTTCGCCAGTACTGGATATTGAGGCTGACCTGGGGGCCCCCAGTAGCCACAGAGGCTTTATGGATCTGTGTAGACTGTATACAGTACAAAAGATCTGATTAGGGATTAGTTCCTGGATCCTGCAGTGGAAACTTGAGTAACCAGGGACTTCATAGACTCAATAATTACTTTGGTTCTGAGCTCAAGTGTGACTGTTTCTGCACATTGTTACAGCATTAACAGTTCTTCATGTGTTTGGTCTTTAAGAACTGCATTAAAAGAATAAGATTTGCGGGATATGTTGATTTTTCTCCAGAGCAGATACTGTAAATGGCAGGTGAGATCATTCCAACACTCTGCAGTGGTTTAGATGGTCTAGATGTGTATCAGACAGAAACCTGCAGACAACATAAACAGATTTGTTTCCCTGTTTCCTCCTTTTCTGGCTCCTTCTCTGCAGGAGGAACCTGACCAAGTTGTCCCTGATCTTCAGCCACATGCTGGCTGAAATCAAAGCCATCTTCCCTGGTGGACAGTTTCAGGGCGACTCTTTCAGGATCACGAAAGCCGATGCCGCCGACTTCTGGAGAACGTTCTTTGGAGAAAAGTATGCTTTGTCTCATCTGTGATTTTTGTGCCTCAGCTCTTAGTTCACAGTCTTGTAGAACGTGTTTAATCAGCTCTTTCGATTTGACTGGTTTTATTTCTTCCAACTGTTTAGATTTAGGATGGATCTGTGAGATCAAATCAGTAGAGACTCCATTCATCAGATATATTAACATCAGCTAAAAATAAGCTTCTGATAAAAAGGATTATTCATCTGCCAGCAGGTTTCTCTGGTTTTATGATCTCTCTCTCCTGTAGGACGGTGGTGCCGTGGAAAGTCTTCAGACAGTGCCTTCATGAGGTCCATCCCATTAGCTCCGGCCTCGAGGCCATGGCCCTCAAATCCACCATTGACCTTACCTGCAACGATTACATTTCTGTCTTTGAGTTTGACATCTTCACGCGCCTTTTTCAGGTTGGTAAAAAAATTATAGAAGGGTTGTCCTGATTATACCATTTTATGGACTGTACACGGAACAAAATGCTGGGCTTCTCTGACAGAGGGAAAAAAAAGTTACTTCATTTCCTGCATTTCTACATTCTTTGGGGCTATTGTGACACAAAATCAACAAAGTAATTCAGCTGGACATTTTCATATATCCTGCCAGAAAGCACCATTTGAAAATATGTCAACCAAGACATGAGAGAATCTTTTTATTATTATTGTTATTATTATTATTATTGTCATCATTATAAATATCCACCATTTATCAAAGTTGAAACAATGGGAGTCAGTTCCACTGTTTTCCACGTCATATAACTTTGCACACGAAAATGTTAATGTTATTTTGAGCTGCTGCTTCTCTAACAAAATATCAAAATCACCTACTGATCACCTTCCTGCAGATCTGAGCTTCTGCTGCCACTTCCTGTCTCTGCTGATTCATGTTTACTTTCTTTTCATCCAAGACATTATGCTCAACCTCCGCTGTTGTTGCCGTTTTATTTCCAAGTCCCGCAACCACGAAGAGCTTACTCAATGAGAGTCAGCAGCTGAAGACATTTCGACCCGTGTACTAGAATACGGACCCCGTTGATCAGTTTATCGTGCGCGGAGGCGTGCCCGAGAAAATATGTAGTGCGGCAGCAGAAAATATCTCGCGTGGACGAGAATCTGGATTTTGAAAACTGTCCCCAGTGAAAATTAGGTCCATGGGTCTGGAGAACAGAATGAGCATGCCAGTAAAACATTTTTGTTTTCTTCTCTAAGAAGAAAAATGCAGTCGTAGAAGAGTTTTATTTGTCGAGTTGTCACTTAGTTTAAAGTGCGCCACACAGCTGAGTGAGAGGGCTGCAACTGGCTGTGGGGGAAAAAAAGATATCTGGACACCCAAATGTAAAACCAAAGGTCCATCACCAAAAAACAAAAGAAAGAATGTCCAGTTATCCAAGTATTTAGGTCCAACCCTGAAAGGGGTTTAAGTGGGGTTTCCTTGTATCACTTTGTACGCATGAGATGATTTGTCTGTTCTTCTTTACGATGTTGCTTCAGTTTATTTAGGTTTGCAGACAGTTGTTTATGTGCAGCTCTCTTGGGCTGTGTCCACTTAAGTATGTTTTCATTTTAAAATGTAAAACTTTTGTCATGGCCAAGCTTTGTGCCCACAATACGCTCCAAATATTTGATTTGCAGCAGACCCCGCTGTAGTTTTCTAAACAAAGCTGTTGTTTGTTGTCTAATGTTCTAATGTTGATGGAACAAAAAAAAAAACTGAAAGCATTTGAAAACAAATTTAAAAGTGGGGACTGTTTCAGAAAGGAGGTTCAACAAACTCTTGAGTTAAAAAGTATTTAGAGTCAGCAAACCCTGATTTCAGAAACTCAGGGGCTTAGAGCTGGCTAAACGCTAAACAACGACTTCGTCGTTGGAGCTCCGTTGCCATGATTCACCGTAGCAACACCAAGTAAACAGAGGGGAGTCTTCTTGAATTAGAACTTTTAGCTTTCTGTAGACATGTAAATGGCTGCAGCAGGGAAGGAGAGACAGCTGATGTGGGAGGAATTGCAGAGCAAGTGAATGCATACCTTAAATATTTAGTAGCAAGTGAAAGAAGAAGAAGTTGAAGGTGAAGATATCAACTTCTAAATCATGTAGGTTACCTGAAATGCTTTGATGACTTACATTTGTGACTTCTGAGACAAACAAAACTTGAATAGGTGTTAATGAAAGGGGAAAGCGAACTGCTCATCAGCCAGGACACATTTCACATATCGCTGCATATCATTACTTTCTAAACAAAAGCTGACATTTGCGAATAAATAAACAGCTGACAAGATAGAATAACCCTAGGTGTTTTGTGTGAAGTATGGGTATACGCTGGGTGATATTAGCGATGCACAGAAGGATGAGATCATGTTTATAAGTAATGTGTCCTCAAGCTCTTTAAAAATTTATTTGGGTATCACAAATACAAGTGAGGATGGACTTGGCCACGGTACCCGATCTGTTTGGATCCTTAGTATATTTGCCCGACACAAACGCGACATGTCATCGCTCAAACATACTCCAAAACACACATTATAAGATTGATTGTCTGATGAAATTGAACTTATTTCAGCTTTATGAAAGGGAGGGTGAGACAGTGAAACTCGTGGTATGTGAAAGTTAACCTGCTTTCGACCAAGATTAGTTACCGTGGGAACAGACTTTGGCTTAACCGAACCCTCTTGCTCTGTGTTAAGTTACCTCGCTTTGTGAAATGGAAAAACTGAGAGTTCAGGTTCAACATAACCTGCTTTCTGAAACAGGAGCCAGATGAGCCGTAACAATGGTGTAAACAGCAACATGGAGGCAGAACAGCTGACTTTGTTATGCTGATTTATCAAGGTGATTATTGTCCATTTTTTACTAATCATCAGTCTCGCTGATTAACCGAGAGGCACATCTCCAGGTAGCCCTGACATTGTCCCTTGTTTTATTGATAAACCTCGTTTAGAAATGTTTTATTTATTGATTGATTAGATTTCTGTAGCTCTAGTGGCCTTTATTTTCAGTGTTTTGACAGGACAGTGGGCAGAGAGAAAAACGGGAAAAACAAATAGCAGAGTTGCAGGTCAGGAGTCGAAGTTCAGCCATTCATGCATGATTTGGTATTTTTAAACAGTTATAATCTTATTATATGAAGAAGTAAACAGAAGACTGGACCAACATATTGGCTAATATTATTAGTATTCTATCAACCATTAGCTGCCCTGATTTCTAAATGTCAGCACTGGACCTACACGGAAGATCAGCGCTTTTGTGTTGGGTTTAGATCAGGACTCCGCTTGCCATTTCATTATGTCAATGTTTTCAGTTTCAAAGAACAGCTTTACCTTTTGATATGAGACAGGCCAGTGCTCCCTCATTTTCCTACATGAAAATTTTTGTGCAACTGGGTGATGAGCGTAGAGATAGAGCCGACACGTTGTCAAAGAATCATTTGCATTCAGAAAAAGCCACATCAGTTCATGTCTACTTGCTGTCAGCTCTTCTGCAGTCTGGACAGAATATAACTGCAGATGTCTGCATGTACAGGAGGAAAGATCTTTCAGACCACTCAGGCTGATTTCATTCATGACCACTGAGCACAAATGGTCTTGTGGTTTGTAGGGTGCATTGAAATCATTTCCAACATAGATCTTAATTGCTATTGTGTATTTCCATCACTTGTCTCCAGAAAGGCCATATTTTGGATCAGTGGCTGGCTACTGTGGTTGTGTGCTTTAATTAATCATTAATCCTTCAGGTTAATTTGCAGTTTTTCTTTTTCTTTCTTGCTTCACATTTCTTCCATATTTGCATATTTGGTACACAGCACATCCTTCAACATATCATTTTCTATTGAATCATTAAGCGAGCAGAGTTGTTAATTCCTGTCTCAAATAGATATCCTGTGATTTATTTTGCAATAACATTTCAAAGCAGCAGTAAACCGAAACAAACCCAGCTAAGCTCAGACCCAGATAAATGCAGATTTTCAGTCCTGAGCTATGCAGCAGATACATTTCTTGAAACGTCAGTCTCTTCGTTGTCTTTCTTCTGGTTTTCCTTTTACAAACATAATCATATTAGCTTAACTGGATTTGATCATTTATTTGCGACAGAAGGATGTTTACTGTTTAAAACATTGGATTCTAACTCAAAATAAAATGAGCTCAGGCTAAAGAAGGTCTGCTCATCTTTTCCAGCCGTGGGGATCCATCCTGAGGAACTGGAACTTCCTGGCAGTGACTCATCCAGGATACATGGCCTTCCTCACCTACGATGAAGTCAAGGCCCGACTCCACAAATACATCAACAAACCTGGCAGGTATGTGAGTATATGGCCATGTTTCTGTCTAATAAGCCCAGGAAAAGTGTCTCTCATTCTGGTTTCCTTATTGTCTCACCCTGATAGGTTCATGTGTGGTTACAGACCAGTCCACAGCAACATTCTGCTGTCTGTTGATTCCACTTCTGATTCTGGTTCTTCTGCTCTTTGCCTTTCTTGATTCCACTCAGTATTTCACATCCATCCCTTCCTAGCAAGACCTATCTTTTGATATTCCTTCTCTAAAATAAGATTTGAAATCAGTACAACTCAGCAACTAGAAGGTACATTTTAATAAAGCTGGTATGAAAATAAAGGTCACATACGTGAGATTACAAAAGAAGTGTAAAATTTCATATACAGATGAAGAGGGCAGTAAATAAAGATGTCACCTCTCTTTGGATTTATGTAGAGAAAAGCTCTCAAAATCCATTCTAGAACATCTCAACACTTATTGGACCAAGATTGATTTTCTTCTTGTGTAGCTTAGTTTTCAGAAACGTTTTTGAAGAGGAATGCTTAGACTGACTTTCCAATATTGCCATTTTGGTACTTTTAATCACACCTGTGTCATTGAAGTTTTCCAGAACTCGTTTTATTGGATCTATATGTCATTAAATATGTTAATCATTTTTATTGACACAGTAATCAGTAAAGCACCAAACAGTCCTACCTAATCAGTTTCTACACAATAATTTTATTTCACACCCCCCTCCTCCCCTTTTGTCTTCTTTTTTTTTTCTCCCCATGACATAATGACCTTATCGTTTATTGTATAGTAGACGTAGTGGCCGTAGTAATATTATTACAACGATAACACACTTATATAGCACCTTTCTAATTGAAGGTTTAAAAAAAAAATCAAAAAAACAAGCAGCTTTCTCTCACTGCTGCACACACATAAATGTAATGGACCAGATTACTCCTATAATAACTCCTATTATTCCTATAATTGCTCGCATAAATCACATGACACTATAGTTCATGTAAATGACACCAAGTTTTCAAATAGCAGAGCTTGCGACTAAGGAAATGTTATCTAAATTAACCGTACTGCTCAAGACTGCCTCCTGGAGGTGCTTGGGAACAGTTACAATAATTTCGGTTCACTGTAATCATTAAGATGGAGGAAGTTAACGGTCATCCAGATGTTGATGCATGCATCCAGTCAGGCTATTTGATTGGTTTCATGTGGTGTCACAGGGATAAATACAGTTGTGTATCACTGCATAACAATGAAAATTGATGTCATCTCTCCTAATGATGTTTCCTAAAGGAAGCGTAGGAAGAAAAGTATGGGTCCAAGAACAGAGCCTAGTACGACTGGAACTATCATTATTTACACGAACAAATTTAAATCAGTCTGATAAACAAGATTTGAACCATTTTAATGTTGTTCTTCTAAGTCTAGCAACCTCCTTAAATTAGTTAATTAAATCTTGTGGTCGATGGTGTCAAATGCTGCGCTGAGAGACAGATCTACTGTCAGAAGACATGAAAAGGTCATTGATGACTTTGATCAATACAGTTTCTGTACATGATGAGGTCTAAAACCCTCGTTAATGTTGTTTCTACAAAGATAATCATTTAGCTGACTTGAAACAATTTTATAAAAATTAAATAAATAAAAGGAAGTCCAGTAAACATGGATATGGCTTTGAGTGAGACACAACTGAGGTTAATTCATACATATCAGTAGGAAAAAAGAAATGTGGGTGAGAACCAGTTGAGTCCAGTGTGGCAGTGCTGTCTAATGTAATCCCCATAGTTCGTAGGAGATGATAAAGTTGGTCTCTGTTAGTAAAATAGTAAATATTGAAGAAGTTCATAAAATAATCAGCAGCTAAAAGAGATGGTCTGGATGACTCTAAATGACTCCAGCACTTCGCCAGACTTGGCAAAGTGCTGAAAATAAATTTGAGATTATTCTGATTTTCTCTAATTAACAATGAATAATACATTTTTCTAGCTTTACAAAGAGCTTTTTTTTATTGCATTACAAGACTTTCTTTCTGAGCTGGATGGGATTCTATCAGAGGAGCAACAGCATCCAGGGTTAAATGCAGGAACTCTATAGAGTCATCTTTAAGACTATCAATGCATGAAGGATGGAGACCTTCAGAACTGTACACAGCAGCATAAACAGGTGACAAGCGTCCAAGCAGAGCAGGAATTTCGTTTTTGAACTTGATGACGGCACCGTCACAAAGGTCTCTACTGTAACCTTTTTTTTTTTTTTGTGCCCTTCCTCAGCTGGCTCAGTGAGTTTTTGTCTTGGAGTCATCCTAACACCAGAAACTTAAACATATATAAGGGATGAGTGACTTACAAACTTACTTTGATTTGAATTTCATGCAGAGAGTCAGGATTTTTTTTCCTGTAACATGATGATAGAGGCAAGAAGACTGTTTCTGTTGTACTGTGGTCTCTGATAGTTTTACGTGTCTGAGAGGGTTCAGACATTCACTCAGGTGTATTAATGGATGTTGATCACCATCAGTACATCTGAGCTCCAGTGTTCTCAGAGTTCCATACCGGTGGTTCATGCCCTCTTTTTCCTCTCTCGCAGCTACATCTTCAGACTCAGCTGTACTCGTTTGGGTCAGTGGGCCATCGGCTACGTGACCAGCGAAGGGAACATCCTGCAGACCATCCCCCATAACAAACCGCTGTTCCATGCTCTCATCGATGGCTACAGGGAGGGTTTGTACGTACCTTCAAGTGGATCAGATGTGTTGACGTGTCTGTCCATATGTCATTTTTACATGTCTTTGAGCTTTGCGTTTCTGATTATATCAATAAAAAAAACTAAAGTTTTTGCACAATTTCAAGTTTGTTTGTTTTGTTTGGTTTTTTTACATTTTCTATCTGCAGCACAATTAAAAGAAAATTGGGACAGTAAAAGTTTTACTGTGGAATGTCGTTTAAACAGTCTGAAAAAAGTAAAAATCAAAGTAAACAGAAAAATCACTGCATTATCATTCTTTTTTTTTCTACATCATTCCAAATTTTCATTTGTGGCTGTAAACAAAAATAAAAATAGATAAATAAAAAAAAAATCTTGATGCACAAGCTGTTTTAAGACATTTGACCTTTGATCTTTGTTGGTTGACAGCTACTTGTTTCCTGACGGCCGCAGCTACAATCCGGATTTGACCGACTTGTGTGACCCAGTTCCTCATGATCACATTAAAGTAACGCAGGTGGGTTCATGTGGGTTTCAGAGGATGCTTCTATCTATTCATGAAAAAGCCAGAGGTTCAGTTATGGCCGTTACGACTTCTATAATCGTAAATGCTTCCTGTAAAGGATCTGGAGAACTCGTGTCAGTGCTCAGGAGTAGGTTAATTCTTAACATTGGTTGATGCAGATTGATTCTAGTGTGTATTTCCAGCATTGATTAATGGTTAACAGGTTTTTTCTATGTGTGCAGGAGCAGTACGAACTCTACTGTGAAATGGGCTCCACTTTCCAGCTTTGTAAGATCTGTGCTGAGAACGACAAAGATGTGAAGATTGAGCCCTGCGGTCACCTCATGTGTACTTCCTGTCTAACAGCGTGGCAGGTATGCTAGCATGGAACCTAGTGAAGTTCAGAATGCCTGCTAGTGTTACAGGTGTGTTCATCCCACAACAACAGAGTCACTTGTTTGTGTTTCAGGGCACATGTCGCTATAGAGTTTGTCATGAGTTCTGAGACTCTTCTTCCCCTCCCTTTATTCTTCTATCCTTCACATTTTCCTCTACATCCATCCATTTTCTTCCATTTAACCAGGAGCATGTCATGGGTGCAGCTTGTACTGGTAAGCTCGACTCCCGCCATTGCTCAGCTCGACACTGGAAGGCCTGAGCCAGTCGCACTAACTGGGAAGTTGAGCAAATCTACCAGCGGGGCCGAGTGGAGCTCTGATAATTGTTCTTTCATGTCTGACAGCACTCATGTCAGGTAACTTTCACTGGTAGTCCATTTAGTCAACTTGGATGGGTCAGAATGATTAAAAGCAGAAGTCACTCAACCAGAAGACCCAGCTGCTGCAAGAGGTAGAAAGTGAAGAGTTAGAACCTGAAGAAAATTGTGGTTTGACATAATTTTACCTGATGAGGTACAGATAAATTCACTCCTGTGTAATTGTTATAAACCTGAAATCTAGTTATGGAGACCGAAACAGTTTTTGCACCAGACTATATATTTCTTCTGTAAAATTGGACATTTGCACGGGGGGGTCAATGGAGATTTATTGACCTTCAGAGCAAACTCCTAGTGGTCAATAGAGGGAACTGCGACTTTTCATGAGTTGAGCTTGAAAAACCGGATGTTGCCCCTTGGTTGGATCATGTATGTTGCAGTCATAAGTGGACCACTCTGCAGACCAGTATGAGGCCCAGTTTACCCTGATGTGGTTGATGTCTGGCAGGAGATGAAAATGCTCGGAGGCTATCATTCAAGACAACTGGACATCAGCTTGTAAGACGTTTTTGTCACATGAATCCAGGTGTGAATGTTTGTCAAAGTCTGCGAGATGAAAGGTGAAAGATCTTCAAAAACCAAGAAAAAGAATTCAGACCTTTGAGGATCAACATTTTCTGCATGATGATGAATCTACACTAACATCTGACAGGAACACGTCACAAACCCAAACTTTGTTTTTATGGGTGGGATAGAGTCTCCCCTCTGTTGGTGCACTGAATCCAAATAAGTCAAAAAACAAAAGAAAAAAAGATCTAAATCCCTGATATTTGTTTCTATAAGCAGCACTTTGTGTTGATTGGACAAACACACAAACTTGCCTTTCATCTTTGAGTCAACAGGGTTTAGTTTTCTACAAGTGATAACAGTGATAAAACAGAGCCAGATGGCAAATGCAGTTTCCGGGTTATGTTTTATAGCTGCATTAGAGACCCAATCCCTTTGAATAATTTAACACTTAACTGTAGCACCCTCATCTACACGAACAGAGAAAACTGCTTCTGTGAAGTCATTAAGAAATAAAGGCAGAATAACAGATAAAATTAAACTTTCATGCTTAATAGTTACAGTCAGTCCTGGGTTTGCCTCGGGGCTTCCTCCTGGTCGGACGTGCCTGAAGCACATCACCTAAGGAGGTGTCCAGGAGGCGTTTCAATCTCAAATGGCTCCTATTGATGTGGAGGAGCACGGACTCCAAGTTTATCTTTCATGACTCAACACCCCATTTCTACAAGAGAGTCCAGATGTCAGGAAAGGAGACTCATTTCAGCCGCTCATTTCTGATTTACTTGCCAGAGTTGCCCAGAGCTACTTAAACTCCCCTACCTGAGCCAGCGCTTCACTTCCAACCTGGAGAGAATGTTCCACCTTGACCCATTCCTCCGCTGCTTCACAGTTGGCTACAAACAACTCCAGTAAAAGATGAAGATCACAGCTTTATAGAGCCGACAGGACTTCATCATCTGCAACAAGCAGAGAATGGAATGAAAAGAATGAGACCCCCAAACGTTTCTTTTATTTTCTTTTTGGTACAACTCATTCAACTGAAGTTGTTTAGTGGACCTTTAAGTCAGTCAGAGTGACCCTGTGGGTGGTTGGGCATGAGCAAGCTGCCTCTAATTTGTGTGTGTACTTTATGGCAGAGGTGCAGGCAGGAAGTCTTAAACACTCTAACCTCCCCCCAAATCCAAAACTTATGACCAGTTTTGGTTTATTTTTCTTTGTTTCTGACCACCACACCATTGTTTTTCTCTTCTCTAAGTTTCTCTCTGTTTATCCTGCCATTCCCTCCCTCTGTCTTTGATTTACCTTCAAACATGTCTTTGGTGAGTCCTCCAACCACATTACTGCTGTAAACAGTTAACGACCACTGGCCACGTGTTCTGGCCCCAGAACATGATCTCCAGCAGCGTCAGTCCAGTTTATTTTTGTTTTTGGGTTTTATTATGTGACATGGGTGAAGAGTAAAAGAGAGAGCAGTTTACAGTGACAGTGAAGCAGATAACTTCAACCAGATGTGCAGCAGCTCCCTTGTGATGTTCCTGGACCACTATGCTCAAGTTTTGTTGTATCTGAACCTCCTGTCAGGAATCAGATGGTCAAGGCTGCCCGTTCTGCCGCTGTGAGATCAAAGGCACGGAGCCCATCATCGTGGACCCCTTCGACCCTCGAAACGAGGGTAACAAGTGCTTTGTTGTGGACCACCACAGCTACCCAGTCCTGGACCTGGAGGACGAGGAGGACCAAGAAGATTGCCTGGTCATGAACGGGATAGCCAACATGAGGAAGGTAAATAAATAAATATCTATTATCTTGGTGATTAAGAGAGATAAAGGCTGCCAACCAGTGTGTGGAACCAGCCACAGCCACGTGTTTTAACGAAACATGGCATGTCAGTTCCCATGAATCCCCCTCACTGCTTCCATAGGATCAAAGAAGAAGACGAATGTAGGCATGGGCGTGGTAACTACATACCGCCACACCGCGGTCACTTGGCACGTTCCGCGGTTATGACCTCATTACCTACCTCGCAGTAAAAAAATAAGAACTGCTTTTTTTTTTTTATCGCGATATGAAAAATGCGAACCACCCCAGCCCTAACTGGACATGTTGTCATAGTTGGTGATTTTATCATTAGCATAGATAATCCCACAGACAAAACTGTAAATGAATTCTGTGGTTTGTTGTTTGTGGAAACCTCTGTTGCGGCATGTGAAAAAGGACTGCATACAAACAAGGACCTGCGCTGGATCTGGAAATCAACAAGGCTGTTGTAAAGAATGTTGACTTTTCATACTAACATCTATCTTGAGCACAAAAGGCACAGAGTCCATAGCACTGCAGACACTGCACTAATCCGTTTTTGGCATATTTTCCAGTTTTTGCTAAGTTGTCTAGTTCCCTCAAGTGTGAATAAGGACCAATAAGGCGAGAGAACTACAAGACAGAGAACTGGGTCCTGTGATGGATCCTGAAGATGGATGTGATATTTTTGGTACAGGAACAAGGCAGGATGTCTTCCACAGCACCACGACCCCTGGTTTTGGTTGTACGCAAACCTTTAGGAAGGATCGTACGCTATAACAAGCTAGACAAATCTCAAAATAAATGAATAAAATAAAAACGAATGAGCACCCAGTTCTGTTAAAGAGTTAAACATCAGATCTGAACAACGACTAAACCCCCATTATTTTTCACTTTCCTCTCAGTTTTGTGCAGATCGTCAGAACTCTCCCATAGTGTCACCCAATTCCTCACCCATGAGCCAACACAGGAAGACCCAGATGGGTGACCCCGTCCAGTACACCCAGCACCTCAGTTTGCCCCCAGTCCCTCCACGACGGGAGCTCATGCAGAAAAACGCCATCCGCTCCCCATCTGCCAGCCCCATTGGCTCCCCAAAGGTAAGTGACTCACTGAGGTGAACGAATTACATAATCCTACTGTTATAGAAGAACGTAATCAGTATTATAAAGTCACATAAAATGTATGAGGAGGTTTTGAACACCTTGCAGTCACATTGCGTGATAATTGTTCATTGTTTTTTCATTCAGTACAATTGAAATGGTTTGGTAAAATCTTTTTGGCTCTTGTTTTGCCAACATGTAGAGTTGTACCAGTACATAGTTGTACCATGAATCCTTGGTGCTGCCTCCAAAACAGAGCGAATTCTCATTGACTCCATGTTAAAAGTGCCAAATTTGCAGGAGAATTTCTTTTACCGCCAACCTTGCATGATTTTATGAGTGATTTCAATGGTTCAGACATTTAAAGAGAAAATTATGAAGAGACTTTGTTGGGCTGGTGTGCTCCTGTGATCTCAATAACAGTCAGATTCTTTCCTATATCTTCACGTTATGACAAAATCAAGCGCGATGAATATAACACAGTCTTGTTTCACGTTTCTTTTGTGGTAAACAATTGGTGTGTTGTCCTTTGGTTCACAAAATAATCTGGTTGTAGTCATGTAAATAGTGACCCTGCAGGATTACCAATCCTAAATCTTTGACTTACAACCCTGGATTATCGTCTTTAAATGTGAGACAGTGGCGTTTTTCAGTCTTAAAAAAAATTCTTGAGTTTTGGCAAAATTGTTTAGTCTACAGTTGATCGTAGCCATCTCATTTCAGTGAACTAACTGTATCTCCCCACCTGTCTAGTCTTCACCAGGTATGTCTAGGAAGCAAGACAAGCCCCTCCCAGCTCCTCCTCCCCCCCACCGGGACCTTCCTCCACCCCCTCCCCCTGAGCGTCCTCCTCCCATGCAGCCGGAGTCCCGTCACTCCTGGATCTCCAGTTCCTCGTTCCAGTCTGGTACCCTGTTAGACTCCCAGGTTTCGCCCGAGGTTCAGAGCTCCAGTGACGTGGCAGATGTTCACAGGAACAGAGCAGACCACCAGCTCCAGCAGGGACCACTCCATCCTCCCTATCTGACAGGAAGACCAGTCAGCTGCCCATCTGTGGAATTTGGGAGGTTGCATCAAAGGATAGAGGGGGCAGGAAACTTGCACAGCTCCAAGGTAGGGCTTTAACAGAATACATATGGGGGAAAAAAGCTGAACTGAAAGAAGATTTTCTTCTGTGGTACATCCATAGAAACACCAGAAGCAGTGTGTGAAAACCCTTACTGCTTCCTTAGTTATTAGTTCTTGATAAATTGATTATCAGTAGGTGTACAGACCTCTATAAAAGCAGATGTTTTAGTGGTTTGCTGGTCTGGAGCATGAATGTGTGTTAACACAGTGTCAAGAGGGAAAGATATCAGTAATGGTTTTATCAGTCTCGATAGGGTTGTAAAACCTGTCAAACTATCTGGAGCTCAATGTTCTAGAGTTAGAAAGATAATTCACAAGTGCAAAACATTCAAGATGGTTGCCAGTCTTCCCTGGAGTGGACGCCCCAACAGATTTACTGATATCTGAGCTCACACACACCCCAACCCCCCTATACACTCACACACCAAGTCAGAATCGGAGGTTTAAGATCGCAGAAAAGACAACTGGGGGAAAAAAATTAAAGAAAACAACTCTGAAACTAAGAGAAAATTTGAACTTGATCAGAAGAATAGACTCTAAAATCATAAACTCTGAAACTCAAATTTGATAAGAGAGTTTAAAGTGAAATTTCACAATAAAGTAAAATGTGTTTTTAAATAAACACACACAAAGCTCAAATTTACATCCAAACTAAAATAATCTTTAGCTGCATTTTTCTACATGAATATTTCTACACTAGCCAGAGATGAATAAAAATTAAAAAAAAAGGAAAAAAATATTTCATTAATTGTGGTTGATGAGTCAAATCTCTTGGAAAAATATGCGTGTTCCTTTAGAGAAAGCTTTGGAGCTCTTCATGACTGCTACCATCCTTCCTGTCCAGAATGAGCAACAACAGATGCCTCACCAATAACATACTGAATTTAAGTTTCTGTCAGTCATTTAATCGAATTTACATTATTCTTTTCTTCTCTTTCTCTTGTTCTTGCAGCCCTTTTCTAACGGTGTACACGCTGGACAAGATAATGACGTCATCCCACAAACCTCAGCTACTCAGTCCTCACTGGCCAGTAACCACAGGTGAGTACCACACATACAAACACACACACACACACAGTTTGTTCTTTATTGAATTGTCAGGTCTCTACATCCACTAACATCTCTTTAAAATCATAAAGTTTTTGGTTAATGGATCGTGCACATTTTGACCTTTACCTATATCTTATTTCCTTAATTGAACTGTAAAGACATTGATTTGTAGACTTAAATGTGAGGTTTAAGTTTGGGCTGTAGATTTAAATGTGTAATACACATTTTTGCAGAAGATCTTACATTAAGTTAGAAAAAAACAATGTGGAACCTCACTTGCAGCGTATTAAGTAGATGGTATCTCTCTTAAACCCCTTTCAAACAGGAAGAACCCACTGATTTAGCGCCAAGGTGGTCCATCTGAATGTGTCCAACGTGGTCTCACCCATTAGCCCACCAAGTTTGATTAACGCTAATCTTTTTAACACTAGAAAATAAAAGAAAATGTTGGGTTCCCTCTGAACACCCCTACATCTCTCACCATACAAGTATTCCCATACAATTCCCCTCTCCAGGGAAGATTTAGGATTATATGAGTTGCTTTTTGTTGTTGCTGTTGTTTTTTAGCCTTTTTTTTAATTGAAAGTTGGCAGACAGAATGACGGAAACCTCACAGCAACAGTCACAGACACGGCGCTCAAACCTGCAACTGTTGCAGGAATAAAGGTGGTATTCACATGACGTTAGCCTCAGGCGTGCCGATCGACATGCTCAAATCGTGAAATGAATTCCAGCAAACTTTTCCTGCAATCATGATGTATCCTATTGAATAAACGTAGCCCACATCCTTCACCCAGACACACTCAAACTGACCATAAGCCTGCAGAGACTTGTAGGTCTTCAATTCCTCTAAAATGTTGCCATCTATAGCCTCTGTATCTGGGTTTCCTGCTCAGCTATGCCACTTATCTGGTGGCTCACAGAGCCGCTATTGTTTTCCAGATGTGTCAACATCCGAGATGTGCACCAAGAACTCAGTCAAAACCTTCCCCCAGCTAACCACAGGCTCACCTGTGTGTTTAAGATTTAATCAGGCAAAAATGTGTTCAGAATTACAGTCTCCTGCCACTTTATTAGGTACAGCTGTTCAGTTGCTTGTAAACACAAATGGCTAACCAGCCAATCGCAACCTTAATGCATTTCGGCACGTAGAGGTGGTCCAGACAACTTGCTGAAGTTCAAACCGAGCCTCAAAATGGGGAAGAAAGGAGATTTAAGTGACTTTGAACGTGGCATGGTTGTTGGTACCATGCGAGTATTTCTGAAACTGCTGATCTACTGGGATTTTCACACAGAACCATCTCTTGGGTTTACAGAAAATGGTCCGAAAAAGAGAAAATATCCAGCGAGCAGCAGTTGTGTGGACGAAAATGCCTTGTTGATGTGAAAGGTCAAGGTAGAATGGGCAGACTGGTTCAAGATGATAGGCAAGCAACAGTAACTCAAATAACCAAAATCTCTGAAGAATGTTTCCAACACCTTGTTGAAAGTATGGTATTAATAGGGTATTAATAATAATAATAATAAAGATAATAATAATTATTTATGGTCTGTAAGTTGCATCATACTACAATTATGGAATTCAGCAGTTTCCATTCAGCCAGACCCTCCGTCCTAAATTTGAGACAGGTGTACCTGTCATACTGTCAACACTGCTTAGTGTTGTAGTTTCTATGACAACAAAGGAGTTGCCTTCCCATGACTAGGTCTTGGAGCTTGTTGTTGATATTGTTGTTGTTTTCATTTCCTTTTCTTGCAAAAACCTATTTTCAAAGTTCCTTCCTTGTAGCTAACAGCGCGTGTGCATTCATTGTTACCAGTATGTTGTAGAACATGGAAACCTGCAACCAGCTGCCTCCATGTTATGCTGATTGAGATAATTCTTTTAAAAACACGATTCTGAACGTTGGCTAGCATTAATTTAATGTGTACTTTGCACTTATGTTGATTTAATAAAGGTTTGAACAAATAAATTGCAGACTTTTTTATTATTATCATTTTTATTATCATCTCATAAATCTGTCCAGTTTTCTTTAAACTGTGCACATTGTCTATCTGAACTTTAATAAACCAATGAGAAGACCAGTAAGGACTGGTGTAGTTTGAGTCCGTGAGTGAGAAAATTCTGTTTTCTCCAAACTTTGGTCTTCCCAGACCCATTGTTTGTTTTCTCTGTGATTTCAGACACAGAAACCTTCTACGCTCAGATCTGCTGCCCTTAGGGAAAAGTCCTGCTTTGAAGCAGCTTTTAAGGATGATGCTGAGCGTCTAATGGCCTTTTAGCAGCAGCCAGAATCAGATTAGGGTTTCCTGTGTGTCAAGCTGCAGTGGAGGCTATGATATAGCTGTCACTTCAGATCAGTCTGGAGCCCAGAGGGAAGTTCTGGTTTTACTGAAAACTAATTAGGCTTGTGATTTATTGTATCTTTGTCAGAGTGATGCATACATACACCTTCTTGTAAAGTGCTAACCTACATCAGCTTTTATTAATTCGGATCATTCTCCAAAGCCCTAACCTGAATATTTATTTGGTAAAAACTGTATCGACCAGCTCATTTTACATTGAACTTGCTCATATGTGGTAGAAATATAACCATAACGAGTGAGACTAGAAGACTTCTTTTCTTTTATTCAGACCAAAACTTTATGAAGGAGCATTTCAACAGCAGCAATGTACGATAGACAGGGAATGCCAAAGATAACATAAGGTCAGACTTTATTGATCCCACAGCTGGGAAATCACCTGTTAAAGCCGCTCACAAACACAGTAGTGTAAAAATATATAAGTTGAAACAATTGGTGTTTTTACTACTAATACATAATACATATCAACTAGATATATATATTTATGCTATAGAAATATTAAATATAACAATATTAAATAAATTAAATTATAACAGAAATTTAGGGGGTGATGGTGATATGTATTTGGGAATGATATCGAGTCCTGTCAGTAGTGAAACTAATAATAATAATAATTTAAAAAAAGACCTGAGTGCACCTAAACTGTCGAGTTGTACAGTCTTCCAGCAGTAAAGATGTGGCATTTCACAAAGTTGGTCTGTGTTTGATGTCATTGGGAGTTTTCTGAAGACTTGGTTTGAAATGTATTGTGGGAGCTCCAGTCATCACCATCATGACAGGAACTGACTCTGCCAACCCAAAAATTGTAGCACCCCATATATAAGTATTGAGAAATGAGCAAATGTATATCATGAACAAGTCTGGCAGTTGGCAGGAACAGGCAGACATCACCTCAGTTACAACAGCATTGCTATTATAGCTCGTGCTAATCTATAATACTGATGTTATCTTACATCGATTCTAGCCATTCGTCCTTGCCTTACATGTCATTTTGGTAGAGACATTTGACGAAAACCTCTGGCTCCTGCGTAGGTTAGACTCCTTTGTTTTAAGATGGGACAGGTGAGTAGCTAACATAACCACAGACCCCTTTC
>JBAMYA010102225.1:0-20280 GCA_037176975.1 Arrhamphus sclerolepis | reverse complement strand
ATGAATATATATGTACATATGATTAATTGTATTAATGATTCCATAACAAAAAGGAACTTATTTCACGAAACATATCCATTGTCATGCAAAATAACTTAGGTAATAAGCATTTTCTAGAAACAACTCTGGGAAAAAAAAACAGTTTATTCATATTTTGCTAAAAACGTACATCATACAGTTTCAGAATCTTGGAGAGTAAAACAGAACCAAATTAGGATTCTTTATTGGCTGCATTTGCAGTGACATGGTTCTTCCTGATGTGTTCATCAAAGCAAAAACAAACGTTTTTTGTTTTTTTTTCTTCCTTTTTTCACTTGAAAAGGTCCGGAGAAACAGCAAGAGGCCCTGGTCTATTGCTCATCCTGCCTTTGAACCCGTTGTACCTCCATTTATTTCTTGAAGGTCACTTGGCTGGATTTGACAAATTTATGGGCCGCCATGGACGAAAGGCAATCTAACACAAAGTGATACGACGCATCAATGCAACGTTTCTCTTAAACCAAGAGCTCCTCAATCTTCTCAAAAAAATTTCCAGACTTTAACTGCTGGATTATTTATTTTCTTTTTTCATAATCCCGACTCTTTTTCTTTTTTGTATTACAATGAAACAAGTGAAGCTGAAAGCCATTATGGGACATACATCACCACTTAGGGAGGAGAGAGGTAGCTGCCTGCAGGGTTACGCTTCCTGAATTTAGTGGTAACCTGAAGCCCTGGGAGGGTGCTGAACTTGTGTCATCTTTTGTGCAGAGCAAGGGCGGCACCTAATGAAGCCTTGCTGTGTGCGAGAAGGAAGTCGTGCTCGTCTCAGACGCTCCTCTGCCCGCTGTAATGAGCGCAGACGTCACGTTGAAGCGGTAATCTAAGCTCCTTGCGTGCTCGCTGCGGTTCAGGGTACTGCGATGAGCTGCTGGCACCGGCCTGACTGAGCAGACTGGACGAGGGACGTGTGCTGAGCCGCTGAAGTCAGACTGCAATGTCACAGAAAGAATACAAACGCCAGACGTTTCTCTGCTCTCACGATGACTCGACAACACTGGAATATTTATCTCAGCTGTACGCGCTGTAACAAGATGAAGAGCAGTGAAGGCTGCTGCTTTATACTTTTCTGCCACTGACAATGAGTATCTTTGTTCAGCAACATATAAAAGAAAGAAAGAAAAAAAGACTTGCTGAATATCTCCAAAAAATCGGTTGTAATTTCCTCATATTTCAAATGTCTCAAAACAATTTTACCCTCCAAACGAAACATTAGAAATGAAAGCTTTGCAAATGCTAACGGAGTTACACAAATAACAAATGTTGTCTCGTTCACTATTAAATTTCAAATGTGGTATTTAACTGAACCGAACAGCCCAGACAACTGTGGCTTCTGTTCACTTATGCCTGGTTTTCAAATGATGCAAGCACAGAGCACAAAAAGAAATGTTTCTTTTTCCTGTTCTGGTTATTTATTCCTCTGTTTTCGAATGAGCAGTCGAGCAAAACTATTTGTATTTCATGAAATGTATTTCTGTTAAATTAAACACCGAACCAATTCCCCCTCCAACTCCAAGAGTTCCTGAAGTCTGTTGGACCATACCAACATCTGATCCACTTCTCCGACCATCAGATATTTACAGCAAAGACTGGCCTCTTTGCTAATAATGATAATATTTACAAAAATAAGCAACAGATCTGCTGTAGAAGAGGAGGGAAAGAGCATTATTGATTGGAGGATGTGATTGATTTAGCAGCTCTCAGATGAAAATTATTTGGACCTTTACAGTTAAATTGACTTTTGAGGGTTTTTATTTTTCGCCTTCATATTAATAGCATTTGTGGAAAAAATGGACGATTTGGTAATAAAAAAAGAGAAAATTTTTAGAAAAAATGTTTAGTTAATAGTTTATTGGTGTCTTTGTTCAACAAAGACACCAATAAAAAAAAAAAGAATCACTTTATAATGATTTCTTTTCTTCTTCTTCCTTTTTTTTAAAATAAATAAAACAGCAGTTTGGTACATGCAGCTCTGTGAGGTAAACTGTCAATTCATTAGCACAGCAATTATCAGTGACTCAGTTGACATGGATGAAAATAAATGACATTACATAAATTACACAGCTGACACGTTGCTGTCATCTCCAGTGAGGTGCATCGCTTCTGACAGACAGACAGATGGAAAAAAAACAATTGTGCATCATACAAGTGTTTCGTTTTTAAAGTTTGAAACTGTGCCCTGCAAACTAGTTTTCCAGTTTTTGCTCAGCAAGTTCACATAAAGACAGGAAACAAGCCGCTTTGCTTTTCCAGTTCTTCAGGATATCTTTTTCCTGGAAACTGCTTTATGCAGCTGGTGTGTCACAGCAGCATCTGAACGATCATTTCTTCTAAAAAACGAGCTGATGGCTTGAAGGGTTGAATAAAGCGAGAGCAGCAGCATGATGTTTAATGAGCAGACCCAACGAGTTACACCTGCCTTGTTTTTTTTTTCTTTTTTTATGAAGACAGCAGGCTCACATTAACTTCTGTCTCATTCACGCGACTCATGCAGACTAAATCCTCTTTCCCTCGGGGGTTAGTAACATATATGATGATGATGATGATGATGATGATGATGATGATGATGATGAAAAAATAAGGAGGAGGGGTGCAGTGTTCTGTCACGATGCTTTAAATTATGATATAAACATGTGACTAAATGATCACGGTCTCTGGAGCCCTGAGATGTAAAGTAATTAAAGGAATTCCTGAAAAAAAATTAAATAAAAACATTTGAAAAGCAGGCACATAATAGAGTATAATAGTACAACTGGTGCTACAGACGGTAAGGCTCCATCTGGAGAGATCACAGGGCAACAAACAAATCTCAGAGGGAGGAGGGTGAGGTGTTCATGGCTGTGGACGCTACTCACAGGGGATGGTGCGCAGGTAAAGGTTGTCCCTGATCACCTGCTGGAGCTTGTGATCCAAGGAGCCCTTCTGAAACTGCAGACTGAGGTAGTGCCGCAAATCAGTGTTCAACACCTTACCTGGGGGAGAGGAGAGAGGAATCTGCATCAGTTTAACGATGACAAAAGCATCTGCAAGGACCTCATTTCCAAACACCCACTTGAGTATCTATATTATAGCAAACATTAAAGGAGACATGCAGTAAAAAACAAACAAACAACTTATTCGGCAGTTTGCCTGAAAATCAACGATACAACACCACCTTGTTACTTGATTTGGGGTGGTCTGGATCTGAAAAGCTCTCAGTATTTTTTGATGTTGCAATTGGCAGCACACTTTTACATTACGTACACATTTCTTCTTCTTTTCTTCCCACTGTCTGCACATACATACATACATATATATATACATACATATACATATACACGGGGTAAACATTTGGGATAGACTTAGCCACTTTAGTCCTCACTACTGCGATATTAATTAACACATCAGAAAAAAGCCTGACTTATTACACCCTTCTTTCAAAAGCTGATGCGGTTTACTGAATAACTAATAACACGTCTGTGACATGTGTTGGTCAACATACCACTGAGATACAGCTCCCTCTTCAATCATGTCTTTACAGCTCTGCTCATGCAGAACGTTTGAGGAGGCGGTGTGTGCCACATCACTCCTATAGTACAGCACAGCGTCACACACCCACTTCCAAAACACACCAAATGCAGCATGATATGATTATTGTGGAGATAAATATGGGGGAAATGGAATGGCTTTGAACAGCTATGTGTAATTTGTATGTAATTTTCTCTGGGAAAAAAAAGCAACCATATAACATTTGCTTTGATAATTTTACTGTCATCTACCCATTTTCACTCACACACACATCATTTGCACCATTCAGGAATAAATGGTGCCAAAAAAATCCCCCCAAAAATCCTTCAGCTTAATCAGCAAAACATGAGCAAACCAAAAAAATCTCCTGCAAATAATGAATGACCAGGTGTACCTCCCAAGCATATAAATCTAACAGTATTGCAGCAAAAAGCATATGAACTGCAACCATTCTTAAATAATGTACAAGAACCTGATCAACAAAAGTATTCCACTGCAGCATTGTTCGCTGTCTTTTAGTGTCAAGATTATTATCTATCCAAGCAAGTGAAGAGTGCTCACTTGCCTACGCATACTCTTTGGAGATTTGGAAGGCACCGGGGATCTTGAACAGCAAATATACCACCACAGTGTACGTGTACGCAAACAAACTCACACACATATGCGGTGAAAGTGAGAGAAGAACTTGCTCAATATCCTGCAAGGTTCCACTTGAGATAAAATTCAGCAGCTCTAAATAATGCGGTCCATTTATCAAAGAAAAAAACGCTAACTTTGACATATACACACACTCACACACGCACCACACATTAAGTGAGTGAAGGTGCCCTTGTATCTGTGGTCATTCTTCAGAATACACAATCCAAAGTACCATGGCAGGCAAAGCCTGATGGTGTATGCTTGTGCAGATTTACTCTCCTACAACACATAATGCCA
This sequence comes from Arrhamphus sclerolepis, assembly GCA_037176975.1. NCBI lineage: Eukaryota > Metazoa > Chordata > Actinopteri > Beloniformes > Hemiramphidae > Arrhamphus > Arrhamphus sclerolepis. The sequence goes on along the minus strand of JBAMYA010102225.1, from coordinate 15,798 downwards.
CACTGCATTGCCTCTACAATGTAAAAAAAAAAAGAAGAAAAAAATCTCCTGTGAATGTAAAACACTATTCCTGTGTGTGTTTGGGTTCGCAAATTTTAGCCACAGCAAGCCCTGCAACATTAATGCAACACAGCAGGTTAAAAGATCAAATAGGACAATCCATGTTTGTGGTCCAGGGTGCTGTGAAGTTTGAAGTACGTAAGGAAAAAGAGATGCACCAGTGACAGTCTTCTATTATGAAATTACTACTTAAATTCTAATAACATAGTTGAATTTAAATACTGAAGTGCCCTCAGATCAAAATACACTATACTGTAAAACATGCCTTTATTGTCATTATTTTCATAAAATCAGGAGACCACAGCCACTCTAAGTACGTTTACATAATTAGTGCACTTAATAATATCCTTCTGAAATTTAATAAGAATTTTCTGGCTTTTTCAGACAGTATCAAAGAAAATAAAGACTTCCCATGGATGCGTGCATGTAATCCATCTGTATGACCATTCCCTATGTCACAATTGAAATTATTGAAAAAAAAAAGATATTAAAAATTCAGAAAACTGGTTTAATCTGAGATAAAAACCTACATTTGGCATTACCTTTAAAAATAATACTTTGAAAAAAAAACTCAAATGTTTCAGTCAAATGTGCAGGAACTTTTCAGAGGCTCTTTTTCAGTAGCGTAATTGTCCATGTGTAAAGAATATCCACAATTATCACCAAAAAGAGGCGTAACAACCAACAACAATAACAATGAGGATAACTTATAATAACTGTATAATAACTTATAAGGAAGCATGGGAACAAGCTTTTGTTGGACCTGGCAGATCATTTTTGTCTTCTGTAGGAGACACTAGAAGTCTCCAGTGGATATTTTCAAAACTATATCTGCTAAAGCACCAAACAGAAGACCTTACAGAACTTTAAACTGACACTAAAAGTCATTTTAAAAAAGTGCAAAAACCTATAACCTTGAGACCCTGTGGTTTTTAATAAGCTTGGCACAATTAAAAGTGTGACCTCACTTTTACCTTATTCACTTTGTGGTTGTTAACTCAGCAGCCTACTGATGCACCATGTTTCCTGTTAGCCTTAAGGGTTAGGGCTGATCAGTATTTTAGCTGCAAAGAAGAAGGTTTGTTATTTTCAATGCAAAAGTGGAGGTTATTGCAATGGCTGCACCTTCTTGAAAATGCTATTAACAACAAGCCCTGCAGAAATCATCCATACTGAAGTCAATAAACAAAGAAACAAAGAAAAACAAAGCACTAAAAAGTTCTTTCTCATCTGGAACCATTAGTCGATTTAAGCTGCTATAAGCTGTCTGAATGAAAAACAGAATGAAATATAAAACCAAACAATAGCTGTAAATGCATTCATGTAAATATTGCAACTTACTCTGTGCTTTAGATCAAGTGACGGGACAACCGATCTTAGCTGCTGCAGTTATCAAATGGGCAGTTGATTCAAGCTGTCAGCTCACTTCACATTTCCCTCTGTTGCAGCCTCTGCTCATGCATGTTCAAACTATTATCATGGATTCCCTTCAGATTTAGAATTAAAGAACTGAACTGGAAATTGTGGGATTTTATAGATCCTGCACCAAGCACCTTCATTCATGACACCAGCGATCAATACCATATAACAGATCAGAAAGTGTATATTTGCTGGATATTAACTGCCTGACTGGCATTATCAGCACTGTCTACACTGCTATGTATTTAAAAAGGGTAAGCAAGGTAATCTGCCTTTCTGTTCTAATTATGCAGATAACATCTGCTCAGTGAGTAATTTTACTATTGCACATACATGGCATTTCAAGTATCCAAAGTCATCTCTGCTTCTTTGCTGTCACTTTGCTTTGTTATGTGTTCTCACCAAAGCAGTGTATATTCCCATAGTTTAAGCTCTTTGTCTTCACAGCCTTTCTTCTTTGCACTAAGGTGTAATTTGGAGCATGCGAGAGGTATGAAATGCTGTGCTATGTCATCATCGTTAGTACTGTAAAAGCAAAGGCTTTCAAGATATTGTCGCTGCAATGTGTGAGTTCACTTAAGGGTATGAGAAGGTATGCAGCTCCTGTCAGATTTAATGCAGCTGTGTCATATAGTGGTTATCTTATTTTACAAAAAGAGTCTGTTCTGGCTGCTACTTGTGCACAATCAACACAGTTTAGCCATCTTCTGCTACCACTGGAAATAATTTGTTTCGATATCAAGCTTTTGCCACTTGCCAAACAATGGGATGCAGTACTGTTTGCACTTGACTGAACGTGCTGAATATCAAGCTTGGTATTTGCTGCTCACTGCTGCATGTCAGACTGCTGGTATACTCGCAATACGGACAAACGCAAAGCCGACCAGAGGCAGCACACACGAGAGGTTTCATGCCAGGCTGAAAAAGCCATATCAGGTTTGAAGGGCCAAAATCTTGCTTCCTCATGACTCCTATCAAACTGAAAGTGTTAGCTATTAATGGAAGTATAACTGATTTATTATATTCATGTTTTAGCAAAGTGATCTTTTCAACTGCAGCTTTCCTGCAATGGTTTTCATTAATAATAGGAACGATATTTTTGGGGGGGATTAGATATTTCAAATATTTCCATCACAAAGACAGGCGTGCACATGTGCGCAAGCAAAGGCATGTTCAGCGCAGCTAATGCAACAGTTATGTTTTTATTCCCGCAAGAAAATTCCGTCTTCGAGTTCCCTTAAGAAGTGAGACAAGAGCACACAGGCTCAGTTCTGCATGAAAACTGAAAATTAGAATGACAGAGTGCAAACTTTAATAGGCTCCATCCAGCAGTAACACTTCCATGTCATGAAGGTCGAACTAACTGGGGCAGTACTGCACCCTAGACACACACTCCAGCCCCACATAAACACACATTCAGGAAAACAGAAAAAAAAAAATTCTACACCTCGTGTTTGTGTCATCTCAGTATTCAGCCCATAAATTTCTTTTGCTTATAACTCATACACAATGGCTAAGCGAGAAGAAAATAAAGTGGCATCTCAGCAACAAAATGACAAAGTAGAGGACAACAGGGCAATTGAATCTACAATATAAACAGCTATGAAAGAGGAAATATATTGGTACCGACACGCAGACACCTAAAGGAGGAGCGGTTATGTGAAATATATACATAGAAGACGCATCAATTTTGCTGCGTTCTTGTGCAACTAGACAGCTTCTCTGTGAGAAGCACATGCACATGTGAGCCACCCTGATTCACTGACAAATTAATCCTCACATCTGTTCAACTGGAAAGTGAGAAGAGATTAACCTGCTGCTTTTGCAGCTTTACTGGCTCACAGGCCAGTTGAACACACGCATGTTCCTTCCATTTATTCATCTGACATTGTAATAATGGGAGATGTAAAGTCTTGAGGTCATTCATTTATTAATTAAACTGTCTTTTTACTGAATATTAGTTGTCATATTTTGCAACACTTCTACAGTTATGTCTACAGACACTAGTTAGATCGTTTAAACACCCTTTCAAATTTCCCACATTCTCTTATATTTCAGTCTCATTCAGTGTCATAATATATAAGATGATTTACTATAACACTGAGCTCTAGTGCATGAAAGATAAGTTTAATCTCTCCATACTGTAGCGGAGTCAAATCTCACAGATTACTTTCTATGTTTGCAAGTGTCAAAGTGAAAGTAGCACAGCGGAACTGTGGTCAGTCTGTGGCAATGATTCCTAATGATTCCTGATGGTGACAGAGTTGGAAAAGTACAGCAGATCTCTCCATGATTTAAAGTTTTCTAGCCTCTGTCATTCAACCCCCTGTCAGTGAAGTTTGGAGCCATAAACAGATTTCCAACGAAACTGCCTTGATCAGACAAGCCAAAAGTCCCTCTGAATGAAATCCAAAGTTCATTTGACCGCTCTACCATTAAGGCTTGGTACTGCCTGTGGAGTACTGGACTGCTATCTTTTGAACTTTATACCATCTGCACAAAGAGGAGTTATTTCCTGCTAAGAGGGACATGACAATCTGCTGGCAAAAAAGTAGCTGATGGAGTTTTAGTCCATCCAGAGATGGATCTGGACATGCTCTGAAAGGCCAGCAATTCAGAACAAAAACGTCTGCCACACTCGCTTCTGACTTTGTGTGAAGATTTCCAGCCAGTGCAGGAAAAAAATAAAGTGAAAATGTCTGGAAGACCACTGAGTGAGATAATTTGTGAACGATGCAGTTATTCCTTCTGATGCATTTGCTTCAAGCCAATGCATGTGCTGGATAGTTTATACTTAATTTCTACCAACCTGCCTGTGTTTTTTCATTTGCTTGGTATAGTATTGATATAAACACAAAATTCTAATCAGGGAACATCATGAACCAGTCCAATGATCTGTCACATCTGGGATCACGTCCTCTCAACCAAGATGCCAGTTATAAAAGTGCATCTTCAGTATGAAATCTTCTGCTGTGAAGAACAGATAGTGAACAGCAGTTATCCAGACTAAATTGTTCTAACAGTTACAGAAATCTCTAGTGTCCATGTTTCAGAACATCTCAAAGCTGAACTGTTTGGCCACAATCTCTGCGGTGTCTGTGGAGAAAACCAGACAGTGAGCATCAGCTCATTTATACTTATCTCCACAGTAAATCACGGTGATGGCAGCATCATTCTGTGGGGATGTTTATCTTCAAAATGATTTGGGAGACTACTAAGGAAAGAGGAAAGGTAAATACAGAAAGAAAAATACCAGAAGGGGTACGATGTAAGATAAAGCTTTCCTATTTAGCAAAAAATGGCCCCAAGAAAAAACAACCATGAGTACATTGATATGGAGCATGTCAAGAAACAAAAACTGACAAATACTCCACACAGATATACAGCTATACTATGGACATATAGCCTGAACTTGAATGAGAGAAAATCCACACAAATGTGTCCCAAACTTGGTCACTCACAAAGATTTGGGGGTGTTATTTGCAAGAGAGGGTTTGTGTTACATATATTAATGCAAATACGTGTAATATGTGTAAACAGAAAATTGTAGAAACATGAAAGGAAGCTTTGAGTCATTTAAAAAAAAAGAAGACAAAAATAATTACAAGACAAATCATTTGATGAAAGCATTACTATCATTACTATCATATATATTTTATCAATTACATTTTTACCGTGATTTCTTTGAGTCACAATGATTGCTCAGCAAGAATCATTTTTTAAAGACCTCCTTCTGAACATTGCCAGCCCTGAAGCTGCTGTTGCTTCCACCAACACTGTTATCACTAAGAAACAAAACTCCCAAATCTCAACAATAAAGCAATTTATTCTCTAAAGATTCTTGTGTTCTTCCACAGATTCTGATTTTTTTCATTTGGTTCTCGGTGGAGGATCTGCAGAAGCTGCACAAAACCACAAGCCATCAGCTATGAACCATTTAAAAGATCAGGAAGGTGCGACAAAGGAATGTAGCTGGACAAGACGAGCTGCAGAAGTACGTATGTGGAAGTCTGACGCATACTTGCATTAGCACTGTGCCACACAGAAACACAAGCACAGATATACGGAGGCACACAGACCTGTATGGGAAAAAAAAACAAACAAAAAAATAGAGCTGAACCCACAAAAAACTGATTATACGTGAGCATGTTTTAAATTTCAAGAAATGGAGTTGTGTTGACAAATTTAGGGGTATGGACAGAAACAAAACACAATCACACACAAAAACAGCAACACAGCTACATACACACTGTTCATTGTAAAAAATAAGTGTGTATAAATAGGCATTCAGCTGATCTTCAACCTGATAAATACTGACATGCATCAATGAGGAAGGGAAAATGCTGTGTGTGTGTGTGGGTGTACGTGCACATGTGTGTGTGTGTGTTTGTGTGTGGTGAGAGTGCACACGTGCCTGCATCTCTGTATCTTTGTGAGCATACACAGTACATCTCTAGGTAATTGGATCTGAGCTCAACATGTCAACACTTGCATCCAATCAAACAACTTCTCTATTTCCTCGATGATACATGAGACAACACAAGAGAAGAGCAATTTGAAATTTCAGGTATCGGCTTGTCACAGCCCAAACGAATTCAAAAGAGGCAGCAACAGAAGTGAAGATGAGATGTTCCCTCAACAAAGCTGGAAATACAGAGTCATCTGTATTGTTAAAGGACAACAAGAAGAAACTGCATCAATTTAACTGAATAACTTAGCATGTGTGCATCGCACACAGAGACACAACTGTGCGTGAGCACTGAAGTAAAAAAGCTCACCATCAACAACTTCCTCCCTTTCATGTTTGTTGCTGCTTTACATTGTTTCTTTCCATCTGCACACACGCACATTCATTAAACAAATCATCACATCTAATCAGGATCATATCCACAGAGAAACTTGGGAAACTTCATCTATCTTAACCTATTTTCTACAAAGTAAGATGTGTTTTGTTGTTTGTAGTTTTTTTCATTTACACAATTGCATTCACACAAACACGCATATAAAAGCTCTTCCTCTTTTTATAACTTCACACTTTACACAAACTGATCTATTTTCTCTACAATCACACACGTATGACTACTACTATTGATGGGCTTCATTGTCTTTCCCAGTTATGCTTTGACAAAATGAAGGAGCTGAGGATCGAACCAGACGTCTTCCATCTGGAAGACGGACACCTCACCTCTGTAAGAGGTAGGGAGGGCTGAAGAGCAAGAGCCGAACTTACCTTCACAAGATAAAAGTTCAGTGTTTGTACAAGTTCAAGATCGGAGAGGAATAAAGACAGGAGAGGAAGAAAAGTCCTAATTCAAAAGGCTATCCAGGATAGTGGAGTATAGAAATGCAGAGTTGTGGGGAAAATGTGGAAGGATTACTGTACTCGTTCTAATAGAGCGCTATAAGAGAATGAAAGAAAAAATATGAAAAAGGATGACAGCTAAGAGGAAAGGGCAGAGGGCACCAGGCTTCTTGCACCCTGGTGAGAGCAGAGGAGAGGGAGAGGAGAATGAGAGGAGAAGAGAGGAGAGGAGAGGAGGATAAGGGGAGGAGAGATCCTACCTGGAGCTTTTCGGACACCGTGGTGGACTGTGTGGCACTCAGCGCCGCTGGAGCTGAACTCTCCTCCGGTCGCAGAAACACTTGCTGACCACGTCTGCGGGAATCAGAAAACAATAGTCTGTTGTTTCTTTCTGCATCTTTCAGTTATCTGCCATGTGCATATAAAGTCTGCTGGACTGACTGATAAGCTGAAAAAACAGTATTTTAATACACACATACACACATTCAACAATTTATCTTATCCTAGACCTGAGGAGTGTAGGAATTTAAAGGTGTGTGTGTTTGTGTCTGCGCTCGTGTGTGTGTGTGAGGGAATGTAGGAATATCCTTACAGGTCCTTTGCTTTTTTCCTCTCGATTGCAGTCATGTCATCTCCACCTGTCGTACGCTGAGAGAGAGCGCTGGAGTCTCACACACACATTCACGCACACAGCGGCGCACCAATGTACTCACTCGCACTGGCAGGCTGAGACACACACTGGCGCTAACACCACGAGAGGCAACGCATAGAGCCGGAGTGAGAACAGCCCTCCGTCTCTCTCTCCTCCCACCTCTCTCTCACTCTGTTCCTCCTCTGGGTCTTACTGCCTCCTTCAGCCCTCCCCATGATCCACATCCCCACTGTCAGTGCTCTAAACCAGTTAGAAAACACACTGCTACAGGTACACAGTATGGAGTCATTTTGACCATAAAAATAAATAAATAAGGTTGTTTTTTTGTTTTTTTCATGAATGGAAATTTATGCCACATGGAGAAATTTTAGAAGAGTCTGTACACATTGAAAAAAAAAACCCTGCTCAGTTAAAACAGAGAATTTGTGGAAAAAGAGCAGGAGAAGAGGATGGAGTAAATGTCCACACCAGTTGGGAATCAAACACTGCTTGACAGCATTTGCGAATATGTGGTATGTGCCTGTTTATTTCAGAAAAATTTAAGATGATAATGTTTACATTTTCCCATTTGAGATGCAGAGGTTGAATGATGGTGTTGTTGTTTTATGGATGCAAAAATGCCTAGAGCAATGGTTGTTGTTCAAAATGTGTCCAACTTTGAAATCGCATTTGGTATCCCATCAGTTTTAACCACCATCATAACCTGACATTAACCAATCAGAGAAGAATGGGCACATGCATACAGGTGTAAACTGCTTTAGCCAAGGGAAAAACAACAACAAAAAAAAAACAAAACAAAAAAAAAAACAACTCCTTTTGTGCTAATAAAATAACAAACCAAAGTTTCATAAGTACAAGTTACGCTGAAACTTTCAGTTGCATCACATGGGTGACATTATATTGTGGATGTTTTTAATGTATAATATATACATTTCAGAGCTGTTCAAGCTTTCAAGCTCCACATAAACTCAGTAAAAGCACTACTGGCTGTGACACAACTAGGACACCACTCAATGAGCACACAGTCGATCTTCAAGTTGTAAAAAGACACGAGGGCAGATGAGGAATGAGAGCAAATAGATAAACATGCTGAATATGGTGTTTTCCATCAGAGTGTATAGATTTAGATTGTAGAAAGTTTGCAGGCTTTCTCTGTCCCCTTCTCAAGATCGTCTAACAATGTTAAAGAAAGTGTCAAATTTTATTGTGCATGCCATGTTTGTACTCAAAGCTACACTGGTTTGAGCCCCAAAATGACCTAAATGCCGAGAAAAAAAGTGAAACAATGAAAACACAGGCAAAGAGAGGGATATCTGTAGGAAAACACACTTGTCTCACGTTTTACTAGGTCAAAAGACATCTGCTAGAGCAGAATGACCGAGGAACAGCATTCGACACCACGTTTGACCTTTACCGCTTTAGAACTGAAGTGTCTGAAAATCATAAACTTTGGGAATTCTATCTATGGCTAAATTAGAGAGTAAGCAATATATCTCTTCACCTTGCAGGGTGGAGCCTCCCTCTCAGATCTGGAACAAGGTTTCTCTAGCATTAGCATTTAGAAAAACATGATTCGTGTGAAAATAGTGACGTGTCATAGGGTAAAAACAGAACCAGCAAAGCTGAGCATGTAATAAATGAGGAACAGCTCCATGCTTTAACTGTAAATGCAACTAAAGCGTCCCAGCAAAGAGAGGATCTGACCTCACATTTACAAATCATTTTTACTGCAGTTAATTCTTCTTTTTAAAGAACACCAAACGTCACTCCAGTGTTGCCAGATTCTTTGCTGGTGCGATGGATCAGACGTCTTTGCATCTGCAGAGACAGTTGGTAAGCCTGCTCTGTAGGTGAGTTGGAGAAGAAAGGAAAGGCAGCGTCCTAGATATTTAATGAAGCAAAGTAAAAAAAAGAAAAAAAGGTACAACCGTTCAAACACAAAGGCCAAAATGGGACTATTTTCAAGGAAAAACATAATTTTGATAAACAGGAATTTATTTTTGCAGAGGTTTGATTAAAGCCTGACAAAATACTTGAAGCTATTTTTCTGGTTAATGGCATTCTATCTAAATTAGTTTCATTTGAATAACTTTGAAAAATAATTTGGTTTGGTGCATGGTGGATTATATGCTCATCTTTCCTTTGACGCACTTTTCAGGTTTAGACTTTAATTGTCTGGCTTTTTTCTTCTTCTTTTTTTTAAAGCTATTGTGTTTTTCACAAATGTTGCAACTTATTTGTTGGAAATAAACACATGGTTAGATGACTTCAGAATCAAAATCTATGGGGAAATTTACAATTTAGTTCATAAACACTGAGTCTTGATTGGCACAAAGTCTGTGCTACATCAGCACTATTAAATGGGCCTCTAAATGAAACAGCAGAGAATAAATGTGTCTCAAACTGCCAAAATACACTTATTTTACATGCCTTCCTATGGGAGATCTGATTGATTAGAACAACTGCAGGCTGACAGAAATGTAATTTTATTAATTTAAAGCGGCTTTTCTAGGTCACTAACCATTTGCTACTTTAACGTCTTGCACATAACACCACATAAATTAGTCTTACTGAATTTTATTTTTCATAAGGCTGAATAGTTTCTGAGAAGATAAATCACGAAATTTCTCTACAATCAATTCATTCATACACAACAGATCTTCACCTGCTCTTTACACTCAGCTGGCAAATTTTATTGCATCGCACTAAAGAGCTGCATGAAAAGAGTCCTGTGTGCCACTCGCAGGCGATTCTTTTTGCTGACGTTGATGGAGAAGGGAAAACTAGCGTGATGCGTACAAAAGGTTAATTAGGACTGACTGATGATGGGCCATCAACTTGACGGCAAACCCCAGTTTGCCACTTCCCACTTATGTGCAAAACCATGTAAAATCTATTGTAAAAAAGGTGATCCTACAGTTGTAGATAACAGCGTATAACATGTTGGACACTGTGCTATTCTTAATTATATGTGAAGTGTGCCTGCTCTAATGCATATTTTAGGCTGCGATGGATCCTGTGAATTCTTTTATACATGAAATGCCAAAGAGTTCACGAGGCAACAGCTCAGAGGTCGGCTCTTGGTTACTGCGCTCAGGCTCAAGCCATTGCACTCTGCTTTAAAATGCTGTAATATCCCAGTGAACCCTGAGGCAGCTTGTTCTGTGCACACGGTGAAAGGTTATTCCAGCACAGCAAAACCTCAGACGATATTGACCAGTTTTGGCTGCAAGATACACACAGAGATAATCAGAACCGCACACAGGTCAAAATATCAATTCTGCGTCGCATTTACTGATGAAAAAGCACAGAAAACACACTCAGCTATGAGACCAGACCCTCACATGACACACGCTTTAACATAGGTTTGGTTAGTTCAAAAACTCTTTCTCTTCGACTGCTGTGGACTCAGCGATCTAGATTACCTTTTACTTGTACAGAAACAACTGTGCGCACAACACACACTTGTGCATTATTGCTGCCACAGTCAAGCTGAAAGGACAATTGATCTCAGGTTTGTGATTAAAACAAGGACTGCTGTTACTGCTCACACACAATCACCTCACAAACCTGAGAAGTAATCCCTCATTCGCTCAATTACTCCTTCACACTCACACACCCATGAAAAAGCACACAAAGTGCAGCAACATGAATAAATACAGTGCAGAGGAATGTAGCTAGCCATCTGTGGACCTGGAATTCAGCGAGGATGCAGTCAATAACCTTCATCTGATGTGTGTAGCAAAAGTGTGCATGTGTGGGTGGATGGAAAAAGTATACTGGATCTTGTTGGTTGTGCTGACATGCTATATATGTATGGGTTGTCCATAAAAAAAAGAAACTGTGACTGACAATGCATATATACAGATGTGTGTGTGTATGTGTGTGTATTTGTGTGTTTGCCCTCCCATAAAGCTGTCAAGTGATTGAAAGCTCTGAACGGTAAAGATGTACTCTTGGGGAATAGAGCTAATCTGCATAATGCTGGAACTGTATAATCTTGATTCACACACACTCCCAGACTCACACATACACACACACACAGATTGTGCATTGACACACTCCCGAAGTAGGTGTCAATTAATCTTTTTTTTTTTTTTGTCTTGTTTATATGAATGAGCCAGCGAGAGCTGATGTAAAAATGCAACCGTATTACAGTACTTGGTTGCTGTACAGAAAATTGCACTCACTGATTACAGACTGATGATGAGACACATATCAACAATTCTGAAATTACTTTCCTCTCTTTAAATCAAGAACATTTTTCAGCAGCATGCTTTCACACGTCAAAGGAGCATTCATCATTTTGAAAACCTTTTTATGCTATTATTTTAAGGAGTAGTTGTAGGAGTGCTCTGTATTAAAAATAAATAAATAAAAATCTGGGGTTTTATCAGATGCAGTTGTGAAATTGTGTACTGTTTGTTTTATACAAGTTTTTATACTAGTTGAACTGTATTTTAAATGACTGTTAGTCATAACTCATATAAAAATAGAAAATCTGTAAAATTCAGAAGCATTAAAACGGTGAAAATATTGATACTTGGGAATGAGCGGTTCAGCATCGTAAAAGTGACTCATGCCTTATTAGCACTGGACTAGCATCAAGATGTCAGTGTCTGTGATGTTGATCCATGACGAAAACATCATGTCTGTGATTTGTAAAGTAAAAATTCAACCCCAAATTACCTAATCATTTCAGCCAACACAGAGGTCATTGGATAATTTTAATTGCGTGCTAATACATATCTCAGTAATTCATTGATTGTGGGAGGAATTACAACAACGAAAGTGTCAGTTACAGTGTTTACATGACAGTGAGCACAAATGTCTCAGTCAAGCGGCCATTTCATTGTTTTATTATGTGGCTCGTCCCACACCGCGATTAAATTTTTATGGTTTATTCATATCGCGTCGAAAACTTCGTCTGATGCCTGTGCTCGTTTGATTGCAACACCGGATGTTACACAACACAAGCCTTTGACGACATATTCAGTAATTAATGTGTATAATTTATAGTATAGACTTTGCTTAACTCGCCCCAATGTGCTGTAAAAAACAAAACAAACAAACAAAAAAAAAACACAGATGTTGGGGTGTAATTCAAAATCATGGCAGGGCCCTAGGTAGTACTTGTCCTGTGTGAATAGGACATTAGCCTCTACCACCTGGATCCAAAACACTAAAAGTTGCAAAAGTTGTTCTGTCCTGCTTTAAAACAATATCAAAACATAAAATTCTGGATCTAGTGACATCTGGAATATCCAAGACTTAACAAGAAGGAACACACCAGACCTTTGGTCATTTTACTTTTCAATCTGTAAGATCTGAAAGAAATGAACAGGATGCGACAGTTGACCTGAAAAGAGGGAAAATGATAATAATACTATTACTTTCAATTCCAAACCTCAGCTTCCCTGTTTTCCTTGAACTTTCTTCAGCTCTTCTTGGAAGACCCTGAAGCAGCAACAGCAACTGGAGGTAAAATCTGTGAAGAGTTGCCTCACAGATTTTACCTCCAGTTGCTGCCTCAGGGTCAGCTGTGCTGTCACCACCCCAATTAACTGCCCCTGAAAAAACTCTAAGGGCTCCTATAAACTGATGATTTCTGAAGTCGATTAAAATTCTAACATCTCACACCATACAATTTGCATTTGCTTAATTTTGAGTATCATGTCAGTAATGGTGCGGACTGTACAATGATGAGCCGTCCTGAGTCGTAGGGCTCATTTCACTTTCAGAATGATGCAACATAAGATGTAATGCCAAAAAAAGGGGGTAAACCTGCTGTTGGCATTGAAAGTTAAAGTAGAGTATTTATTTTTCAGCACTCTGGTCAGCTAATATCTTGTTTTTGAACTATTATGTGTGAAATAGTGTTGAAATCATTTGAATATCATTACATTACATTTTTGTTATGTCCTAACATTGCTGAGTCATCTTTGCGTTTCAAGACTTGATTTCCTTATTATTGTTCATTAGCCACACACATTTCTCAGCTCATTTATGTGATCCAATGGGGTATTTTGTGAGTACATCCATCCATCCATCCATCATCTATACCTGCTATGTCCTGTGCTGGTTCACGGGGGTCTGCTGGAGCCCACCCCAGCTCACTTCGGGCGAAAGGCAGGGGTACACCCTGCACAGGTCGCCAGTCCATTGCAGATGAGTACATATAAGATCATGAAAGTATTTTAAGTTTGAGCACCAGGTTTTAAAAAGCATGTGTAGGCTCTTTTTTCCCCTCATGAACCCTTTCATAATTAGTATCTCTTTTAACGCAGCTTGAAAGGGAGCTGCAAATCAATCAACATCCTTTTCTGTGGTAGAATGCTACTTCCCTTCTTGGCCACTTCAGAGTTGTGCTCAGCTTGATGAGCGATGTGCATTTAGAAAATTGCCCATGCTGTGTGAAGAGCTGCAGTAGGTAAAGAGAGGCATTAGTTGGGCACACTTCTTGCTGGGTCGTAAGAGTTTTAGATCGGGAGTGGTTTAAGATATTTTGAGAGCTGAGTGAGAACAGACTTTGAGTGCATTCTAATTCATTCAGTTAGCACAGCACACAAATGTGAAGCACAAATGAAAGAGACATACTGTAACCTTGCAAATCAACATTCATGATTATAAAAAGTGAAATATGTGATCTGAGTCTGATTTTAGTTGGGATCCTCAATAATGAAATCTCCCACATCATGGTGTATGACTAATGACTTGGAGAAAGGTGTGTGGGTGAAAAAGTCTATTGTTACTCATAACTAATTTCCTTAAACAACACAATCAGTATAACTACAGCAGGAAAGCAACAATAAGACGCCCTACTTTAGAATGTCACGATGCCGCACGCAATTTCCCAAACACTTAACAGCAAACTGCACTGTTTATGCTGATAATCTGTTTCAACAGTGCAATGTATTTGTTAACCTGGGTCGAGTCTGTGAGGGTACAACTCTTGGAAATTATAACCTGAATGCAACAAGTGGAAACAGGTTGTAGCTCCTTAGAAAATCCAAACCTGAAATATTTTCCCTTGCATTCAGCACATATTGACAAACTCAGAAGAACATCTGCACTATAATAATAATAAATAAGAAGATTCATCCTCAAGTGTTAAAAGCATCTGAGGGCTTTTACTCTTAATTGGTTAAATTATCAAAAAATTAGAGTATTTAGTGAGCAAACACATGAAAATTACTCATATTTTCAAGTACCTTTGAGTGTGCTTATGGAATGTCAAGGTACGTGTGTGGGAGTTATTTCATTGTAATGGTAGAAACTGTGACTCAGTCATCTAGCTCCTTCAGTATAAAACCATTGCCTTCTGTGCCCCAATGCAACAGCAGACATGTTGTGTGATGACCTCTGAAAAAGCCACATTAGCCACAGACCAATAATAACAGACTTCTATTCATCAGAAATCGTATAACAACATTTTGAAAGGCTGCCTGGTGGTTGCTATGTGAGTTAGTCCGTTGGCAACCTGAAAGGTTTATAAGCCAGTTTCCATACCAACATGCACTGTGAGCACAGACAGATTGAGGACCAAAAATAAAAAATAAAAAGGAAAATCAGAAGCTCAGAAGCAAAAAAAAACCTAACCATCATATGCAAATTTCGCAGTGGAAAGAATTAGTGCTATAGCAGAATGCAAATTGCTGATATCTGTCTTTAAGTTTCACAGAATTATTATCTTACCTAAATGCATATTTAATGTAAATTTGCTACATTAACAGTTAAATTAAGCCAGTGGGTTCAAAATGCATTGTTGAGCAAGCTTGTTCTTCCATTACTGACAGGACAGTTCTGTTTTTATGTGCACAGTATCAGCATGGTTAGATGATGTATGATCATCTACAGATAATCTAGATAGATAGATAGCTTCCTCTTTACGTCTTCATGTCTCGGCAATATTTCTTCTCTCCCCCTTTTTTTCTGTGAGAATGTAATGAATGGGTTTGTTAAATGTACCAACACACAACACTCAAAGAATTTTAAAAGAAGAAAACTGTCACGGCCCTGCGATGCTACAAAGCTTTCACTCTGCTGAGCCTGTGGATTAATGATAAATCTGAGAGGGAGATGAAAAATACCAAAAAAATTGGACCAAACTGTTTTCTAAGCCTCCAGCAACAAACTGGACACATGATCTGATTTGTCTTTTGGTCTTTGCTCCTTTGATCAGACTGTAATCACTTCAGTGACCTCTATATAAAAACAGCGCTGACCGTCACTCAGGCCTGCCTCTGACTGTAGTTACTTCTTGGATATCCTTTGATCCATATGAGGGTCACAGTTATGCACTTATAATGGACAGTAGCTTCAGATGGATTTACAGCAAAACGACAACAACAACAAAGGAATATAA
>JBAMYA010102194.1:0-20286 GCA_037176975.1 Arrhamphus sclerolepis | reverse complement strand
ATACACACACACAGACATAAATATATGTACACACACACGTATTGCACAATATATAAAAAATTTCTCGTATTGCAATAAAATTAAAAAATCTCGGCTTTTGCATTCACACTTTCAATATTGACAAAATATTTGACCAATCAGATGAAACCTTTCTGCCTGAGACACCAATTTTTAGGTGCTTTTTTTAAAATTTCTTTTATGAAATATGTAGCCTGATAGATCAGAGCTCCATCTAGACAGTCCTATGACTGGTCTGAAAACCAGTCATAGGACCTCCTCAACCAACTACATCTCCAGGCAACTGGTTAATGCTACAACCAATCAGAGCAACCAACAAGGTGATGTATTCACGGCGACGCAAACTAGTCAAAGGGAGAGTGTTGTGGAGAGACGGCAGTATGATGAAAATGGAATGGTTGTTTGGGGGGTGGGGGTGGGGGGTCCTTCTGTTGTAGATTGTCTGGGATCGTTATCGTGACACATACACAGTGCCAGTGGATCTGTGGCTCAGGCGGCCTCACATTTTCCTCTAGAATACTCTGGTACACAGCGAAGTTCGTGGTCCATGAAATGGTTCTGTGGCCGCAAAGCAAGCCCAGATCATGACTCCTCCACCACCGTGCTTCATGGTTGGTGTGAGATATTTGTGCTAATGTTTGTTGCTTGGTTTAGAGAGAAGTTTCCATAGCAACCATCCCACATCATCCTTTTGTAATTGCTGTGTCATGAGCTTTACCATTTAACATGTTAACTGAAAGATTTATAGCCTGTGATGATGTCATTGGGTTCGTTTTACAGTTCCTCTGAGCATTCAGTTCTGACTTTGGGGTGAACTTACTGGAACATCGACTCCTGGAAGTTGGACAACTGTCCTGAATGTTTTCCATTACAAATAATTTGCTCACTGACGAATGATGAACTGCAAATTATGTGGAAAAGGATTTCATAACTCTTCCCAGATTGATGGTTTGATGCTGATGTCTTTCTTCCTTGACAGTGTGTTAACACACAACTGTTAGCCCGTGTATTTAGTTTTACACAAACAATTTCTGGTGTTTCTGTTTGTTTTAGCTGAGTAAATGATGAAGTGGTGCAAATATGTCGTGTTTCCCAGGCCAAACGGTATAATTTGGTTTCATGTGCTCTCATGACTTGAGCTTGAAGCAGCCTCACACTCTGCCTGCCTCACTTGGTACAGTTTACATTTGTCTCCTACTTTTTTGTTTTCTCTCCATATTCCTCATATGACAGAGCTGCCAGTCTGAGATGAGAAAAGGCACAATCTCTTCTTTTTCTCATTTCGGCTACACTTCTCCTTGGAAACTCGATCTTTTCCCTCTTTATCTGTAGTGAGGAAGTGTGGAAACAGCAAAGTCAACTCAGGTTTCCTTTTTAGGAGCTGGACAGATATAACAGTAGCTCTCCTGGTTCTTCCTCTGATTGAACATCATTCTTTCTCCCTTTTTTTCATTCATGGTATTTCCTCACGCTCATGTTCCTCATGTTTTTTCTGTTTTCTATCCCCCTTTCACTCTTTCCCTGGGATGTTTCCTGCTCGCCCTCTCATACTGTATATGGTCATGGAGGCTCGGTTTTGCTCTTTCTGCTCGAACCGACTCTCCGCACGCATTCTTTCATGACAAGAAGGTGATGTAGCAGCGAAAACGTGTGCACGTGTGATTACATCGGATGAAGTATTTGGATACTTCTGCATTCTCCAGCGTTGCCTTTGAAAACTGTGGACATAGTCCAGGTTGGCTGTCCCGAGGTTTCTGTCTGTCCACCAGATGCTGAAGAGACCTGCAGAAGTGTGTCGTGGGTCGTTCCAGAGGTGTTGATTGGAGGACAGGGCTCAGGGATTTGTGCCACTCAGGTTCACTCACACTAAACTGCGGAAAGTCTTTTGCTTGGATCCAATGAATGAAAGCAGACAAAAGCTGATCTAAAGTAAAGTTTCCACACACTTTACTCTGCAGAGCACCCACCAGCATCATTGTCTCTCCTCTAAAACAGCTGGAGTTGTTACATAATGTACAGTTCAGTAACTAATCAGTTGCTATAGTGGCTTTTCTAGCGCCTACTTGCTGTGCTGTGTCAGGAGGGATGCGAACCCCCCTGGCCACCAGCGGCGTTTGACTTCAGGGTCTGAGTCAGGAGCTCTTCAAGCCTGACGTCAGTGCAGCAGATGCAGCCTGCAAAAAAATGTACATGCCTGATCCTCAATAATTCACAGGCAGCTTATAGGAGAGTCATACAGCTGTCACCGAGCAGCTGCGTCCATATTTCAGCGCGGTCCGAGGGATTTCACTGAAAGATAAACACAGCACTGCAGATCTGCAGCCAGAGGTGCACCTTACATGGAGCTGAGAGGCTGAAGCTCGCTGCACGCTTCATGCTGGGATCTCTGTTTGTCTCACGAGCTTCACTTTGCTCTGACTTGGAATGTCAGTGAATAATAGGTATTAATAAATGTTGTTAATAATTCAAGATTAAAGCGGCACAAAGGAACTCTTGTCATTTTTAGTGCCCCCCTCTGTGTAGGGAGTTTGAATTTATGACGCCATCTTGGATTGGCTCGCTCTCGTTGTTTTCTCCCATCGCTACGTTCCTTGATCTCTCGACGTCGATGCTCCTGAAATGTCCACTGTGGCTCCGAGATAACTTTGTTGATGTGGATGTGAGTGACGTCGTGCAGTAAAACCAAATGGGAAGGATCTGAATGGGAGTGTCAAGTTACTTTGGGTGGGTTTTGGAAAAAGAAAAATGTATCGTACATCATGATTGTCTGTGACTCATAGTTTGTAATCATGTCCTCACTGAATTACCAGACAAATACTTTGCTTTGTTTGCTAAGCATCCTGCAGGAGGAGGTTGTATTCAGATAAACTGTTGTGAGAGATAAAACTTTGTTACTGGATGTTTTTACCCGTATATAGCTGCTCTTGCATCATAAATAAAAATTAAAGTAATTATGCGCGCTACACTGAAACAGCAAAAAAGTTTAAACTTAAAGTTTGTATTTCAGTATTGCGCAATCCTGAACAAGTATCTTAGTGATGAATCTTAGGATTTTTCTGAATTTTCTTCAAACACTGACAGGGTTGCCTTACATCAGAGTTTTTGGCTTTAATAGTCAGTTCAAACATCCAAATATATGCTGTCAAGCACAGATTTAAGGTTTTTGTTTTATTTATTTTCATAATATGTCCCCTTTAACCTGTCAACGGTCCACCCTCGAAATGGCTAAAACGCCTGTAAAACACATGGTCAGATGAAATTAGATGCTGTTTAAGCCTAATGTCTCTGTGAAGGTAACACTCTGGATTCTGGACCTCAGCAGTCAAACTTGTTGTAACTGTTACTAGTGTGGAGTTATTGAAGTTGGAACTCACACAAATCAATTATTGTTCCCCACGCTTGGATTTTTTTTTCCTTTTGTTCAAGCAGCTGCAAGTCAGCTGCAAGTCTCGTCTATTGCCAGTTCAATTTTGATAAAAATAGCATGCAAAAGTGACTATTCTGCACTTGCTTTATAGTGGGCATGTCCAGGAGTTATTCAAAGTTTTCTGTCTTTAAAGTCCACACGACATACATGACTTTCCTTATCAGACATGTCCTGGTCTGAAAAAAAATCACTGTCCCTTCTCCATTCAAGCTCATCTTTACTAGTGTTTCCTTTTCTCTGTAAGTTTTTTTCATTTTTTTATATGAAAAGAAAACCAAACCAATGAATCTTTTACATCAAAAGAAGAAGAGCTGAGAAGTACAAGCAAGCATTGTACAGGAAAAAGCAAGTTTCTCGCTTTAAATTACTCTACATTACATATAATTAATACAGAATGCAGAAAAAGTCGAAATATAAAATGCTGGTTGTCCATTATTCCAGTTTTCTTTAAATAAACGAGGAGATTAAATTGTCCCTGGCGGTTTTGTGTCCTCCTCCTCTTCAGGGGGGCGTCGCATCAAATGTGATGTTAGTCTCTCCGGAAAAATGTGCTTAATATAATGATTTAAAACACGTTTTCAGGCACTGATCCCGTCTGCGTGTCAGTGTGTATTTGGGGAAGGAACCGGAAACCTCTCCAGTGTTACTTAAACTGTCTGCTCAGGCCTGAGGGAGCTTCATCCAGAGCAGTTGTTTTCTTTTTTTTCATAACCAAAAGAGACAGACGGAGAGACGCGGAGCAGCAGAGCCTGAGTCATCCTCCCTCCCTCCCTCCCTCCCTTCCTGCCTCTGTCTCTTTTGAAATAGCCTCATCCCTCCATCCTCGTCGACTGTGTCTCCAGGGAGGAGAAGGGTTTCTGACTCTCAGTGTTGACACCTTGTTGCATCATGGTCTTTAATTTCATCGAGTTTAAATTCACTTTTCTTTCATCAGCAGTCACCTGCCTTAGATTGAAACCTGATTTAGTCCTCGCTGTTCATCTTTAACAGGTCAAACTCCAGGCTCGCGGGCCAAATGTGGCCCACCACTTATACGTACGTATGACTGGAACATTTCTGAAGAAAGTCCACTACGACTGCCCGTTTGGTTTGGTTTCAAAAAGTGGAATAACTGAGGTGGAGAGCAGCTGGTTGATGACAAAATGTTTAGTAGACATTTTGAAGAAATGAAGAAAACTCTGGATAATTGTAAAATGAATGATTTTAGAACAAAATTTTGAAGTTATAATATAAAAAAATGCAGATGTACAACTGTTAATTTTACATCAAAATGTTGGAAAAAGTTTATATTTTCCAAGAAAAAAAAATCAAATTTTAAGTTGAAAGGTCACAATTTTCTGAAATTTGTGACTGCATGATTAAAAATTTGCAATTTTACAAGAAGATTTGCTTCTTTTTTTTCTACAAAAAAGTCAAAATTTTATGATTAAGGTTACATTTTTTTGTGATTTTTTTTAATTTATTTTATTTTATGAAAAAATGTGATATTGCTGAAATTGGCATTTTACAAAATGTCTTTCTTTATTTTTGTTTTGACCAAAGATGTCAATTTGTTTTTTTCACAAATGATTTTATGACAGTTTTGTTTTGTACAACCAAGTCCAGGAATTAGCAGGAAATCTGACAGCATAGCTGTTTGACAAGTAAAGAGTAATTCTGGCTCGAAACTCCGTCCGTTCTTGTCGTCCATGCAGCAGCGCTTCACCAGCCACCTGTTAACAGTTTTTCATTCTTTCCTGTTAATTCAAAGACTTAATATTTTGTTTCTTTTATTCTATGCCTCTCGGTCTGAACAGCTAGTTTCTTTCCCTGCTGGATGTTGGAGCCCATCCCCTCCATGAGAGATGCTAATTACTTCGCCTTCACCCTGCCTCGCGCTTACGGCATCACGGGTGACGTCGGTACCCACAGTTGACGTCTTTATCTGAGCTGGTTGGTCATGTGCTTGTGCGTCTAAGCAGGATTTGTCAAGTCGGTGGCGCAAATGGCTTTTTCCTGTTTGACAAATCCTCAGCAGGTTTAGTGTCACTCGGGTGTGTTTCCTTTTATCTCCCACTGTGTGAGCGGGACAGCTCTCATTTTGTCTGGATTTCTTCTTTTTTATTTATTTCTTATTTCTTTCTTAAGTCATCCCCCAGTAAGAGGAGACCAGAACTCTAATCAGTTTAAATTTACAACTGTCTAAAAAGCATCACAATGTATATATTACCTAAAACCAGTGGAGAAATAAAGCCTATAAATTACATGGTCAGTGAGCAAGATTTCATGTATATTAATGAAAAACTGCAGGAAAATAAAATGCAAATAATGTTTAAACTAAAATGCTGGCTCATGTTTGGATTGTAATGGTTGATGGGACTTGCTGCATTGGTGTTGCAAGCTGCTGGTGCATTTTTGACTGTATTTGAATGCAGAGGTGACATAATAACGCCCCAGATATCAACCACAGAATCATTAAATGGAAAATCAGAGGTGACTGACAACACAAGTTTGTAGCTTTTTTGGTTGAAATCTTTTTTAATTGATATAAAAAGTGGCCATATCTATTAAAAGAGGGATTATTTTTGGTTTTCCAGCCACACCAGCAACGACTGCAGCTTCAACTGTGGGCTAAACTTCATTAATGAATCATTATTATCAACAAAAATCAATCAAATATCCAGCCATCCACTTCCTACCACTTACATGGAATCATGTTAGCAGAGATCTCCAGAGCTCCTTCTTCTCAGTCATTTCCTCCACCTCCACACAGAGGTTTTTCTAAACCAACCGAGAGATATAATCTCTCCAGCAAGTCCGGGGTCTGCCCCGAGGCCTCCTTCAGGGGGGGACATGACTGAAATACCTCCCCTGGAAGGCATCCAGCAGCAATCCTGACTAAATGCTCAAAATACTTCAACTGGCTCCTTTCCATGTGGAGGCTGTACTCTACTATCCCCAGAGGTTAGACGAGACATATGGTGAGGAAAACTCAGTGTGGCAGGTTCTACTTGTGACCTTATTGTCTTGGACATACCTCACAGTTCATCACCATGGGTGAGGGTTGGACTGTAGATCAACTTTGCTTTCCAGATCAGCTCTTTCATCACCTCAACATTGTCTACATCGCTATGATGCTTCCACGTTCTGCCTGTTATCCCCCAACCTGTGACAGGGATCCGGAGGTACTTGAACTCTTCAAGCAGAAACTCAGTCTCAACCCCGGTGTGAACCAGACTACTCCGATTGAGGATCTCGGATGTGCCGCCTCACACTCGGCTGCATCGAGGTCATACCGTGGCCATGTTGGGTCCTACCACTTCACAGCAAGATGGTTCGGTTGGATTTTGGTTCAGCTCGTCTTTCTGTGTGGAGTTAGCATGTTCTCCTTGTGACTCCATTGGTTTATCCCCGGTACTCGGGTTTCTTCAGTACCCCAAAGACATGCTGTTTAGGCTAATTCTACTTAGGTGTAATTTACAAAACTGTAGTCTCTAATTTGATTCATGGAATTAATAGCAGTTATAATAGGAGCAATTTGTTCCATTAAATAGGTCAATCTAGTTAATGTGTTAGTGACAGTGAGAGAAAGCTGCATGGGTTGTAAAAGTGCCTTGAGTAGTCCAGGGACTAGAAAGCTGGTTGTTGTTGATGTTTTTGCACACTTATCCAATGATTGCTGGAAGTCTTTGCTCAAAAAGTCAGCAGGACAATTTTATCTGCAAAAGGCAAAGTTGTAATCCCTTTTGGAATCTGATTTAAGATATGGGAATCAAAACCTTTTCATTCTTCCCAGAGTAAGATGTTCATTCAAAGGTTAACCTGTACAGTTTGACAGTTGAATTGACCCACGGGTCATGTTTTTCACATTTCTCTTCAAAAACAGCAATACTGCTCTGCTCACAATGTACTCGTCTGGCAATCAGCTTAGGCACACAGTTGTTGGCCGATTATTAAATAATTTGTCTAAATTGGGCCAAATAACTAAGCCAGTTAATCAGTTAAAGTAGCTGATGGCTCCAGACCTCCATGCATGATGGTTTAGTTTAATCAGGGTGGTAAATAAGGCTGTTGAACTCAAATACTCAGCTATCCAGTTATTCATCCGTGATACAGACATCCAGATTTAATTTTGTTTTTTTGGATTTGTGTGACTTAAATCATATTTACTTCTGGGGGGGAAAAAAATGTCCCATGTACATGAACCACAATCACATGGTTCACACGGGCCCCACTGATTAAATGCATTATACAGCACGCGTATACCCTTCACTACGAATATTAATTGTAATGTACTGCCGAAGCTTCAGAGCCCAAACAATTGTGTTCATGGCAACATTAGCAGGGTTGAGTTTCTGTAATATTTTTTGTAAACCACATGACGTGTTAGTACAGCATTATAAGAGATGAAGAATTTAGTTGAAGTTTGGAGCAGCATTAGACTGGCTCCGGATATCCGGATATTATCCAGACATCCAGATATTGGTTCATTAGGTATACATCCAGTTTGTAATTTGGATATTTGGATTTTTTTTTTTCTTTTGCAAACAGCCAACTTCAAAATTCGGATAGTTGCTAATACTGCTGACAGCATGTCGGCGAAATCACCCGCGTACAACCCTTTAAACTGAGTGGTGACACGTTGGCAAGGAAGCACCTCCAGAAATCACATTTATTCCTGGAAAATAAGGATTTTTTTCCCCAACTTATTTTATATCTATGACACTTGGTTTCCTCTAGGATTTTTTCCAGCAGCAGTGGCAGGTTCTCCGTAGTGTAAATGACACTTGACATCAGATTTTACTTTTACAGTCTATTTGTTGAATGGCCAGTTGAAAATGACTTTTTAAAGGCTGAATGTAAAAATAAAAAATAAATAAGACAATAAAATTGAATAAATATTGACATAAATAAATGTTGGCACCGGGCCCTGTTAACTTAAGCTACTGATATGATACGTAACATTAGCTGACCATTAATATTTTTCAAATGTCTGTGACCCTTTCAGACAGTCCACCTGGTCCTTATTCTCTTTTTTGGTCAATACATTTCTCTAAATCTCTCAAGAAATTGTCATTTTTACATGTTATAGATTCTTTAAACTGTGTGAAATAACAAAAAAAAGAAAAAGAAAACAAAACTGAATTTTCATTAAGTCTTGTCTTTATAAACACTGTAGATGACCAGATCCAAAGCTTTTGAGATGACAAAAATTAAATTTCAACTATAATCCAACAACACAAGCAGTTTTGTTTGCCTGGACCTTTTTGATTTCATTTATACTCCTTGAAGTCCAGAAGTGAGCAGGCGTTTTTCTCAGGAATGATATTTCACTGATGTTTCACTTCACTCTGAAAATACTATATAGCAAGAAGACATCTAAACACCATGAAAACACCTCTAAAAACCTCTAAACATTCCTTACTTGTGCAGCCCGCCACTCCTTAATGCCCTCTACCAGATTCAGTTTTTGGTGAAAAACTAAGCTAACGGTTGAAAAACAAGTAAAAAATAATAAATAAAAAGTCACGTTCATTCTTGGTTAACATGGTTTGAAATATGGTGAAGCAACATGGTGGAAAGCAGCCAGTGGCTTCTTTGGATTTCATCTGCTCTTTATGAAATGAAAACACATGGCTACTTATTTTTATACTGTTTGAAAGTTTGAAAAGGTCCATTTAGTTTTTACAATGGTGATTTTCTTTCTGCTTTTTTTTCTACTTTGTTACCCTCTTCACATCTCAAATGCTGAGTCCATATTTCTCCTCCCTTCCAGCATGAACCACCACATTCCTTTGAGGCCTGTAAGTCCCTTTAACCCACCAAAAACAGTTGTCATTAAGTCAGAGAGGCGGCTCCTGTGAACTTTCCGTTACATGGCACCAGGCTTGTGATTTAAGCAGACATTTCTGAAAACAATGACAGATCATGGAATTGAGCAGAAGAGGCACAAAATCGCTTCACTAAGAGACGTGCCAGTTTCATATTGTAATAAATGGAGTCTCGTTCAGCATCATTGATTTGCTTCCTCTTTCATTAGATTGATGTGCCAAGTTCGATTTGTTAATCAATCACTGCCATTCAGCACTTAACACACAACACTGTTGAACTCCAAGTCCCATGATGCTTCTGTCCTTTCCTCTATTACTGTTGTTCTTTTTGTTTTAGTTGATGACTGTTTACTTTGTGTGCAGCCCAGATGAAGTTAAACTCACCGTCGCTCAGCTGGAGTTCATTCACTTTACAGTGCTTTGTCCCAATATTTAGTCTTTTTTTGCCCCCTTAAAAGTTTCTTAAGAAATGCGTAAAAACTCATCCTGCTTGTTATCCCCCAGAGACTAAAACTCAACTCCAGAAATCATTTATAACGGTGCGGTTAGAAATCTGCTGATGGCACCTGGCTGAATTCATCTCTCAGGGAGCTCGGTCAGCAAGTTTTGCAGTGGCTTGTTGCACAGCGAGATGTGTATTAAATGCGCCCGTGTTAATTTGCTTCCCAAATGCATGCACATGCGCTCACGTATGCATGCACACATGCAACCGAGCTGCACCATCTGGTCCTGGTTGAACGAAGAGAATGAGTAAGCATAGCTTCTCTCATGCTGTTATGATGTCTTAGACTGCAGCTTTTTCTTGTGGAATATTTCAGTGCAGTGCAAGTTCCTGTTGGACCTTCTTTCCTCATTTGTCTTCCAAATGAAATAGTCGTTGGAAACGTTGTGCTTGTGGAGCTTTTTATTACCTGAAATACATCTTGAAGCAAAAATTCTGTGGCGCTGGAGAACCTTGATTTGACTTTTGTTAGAATGTTTGTGTTTCAATCTGTGTACAACAAAAAGTATAGATTCTTTTTTTCTTTCTTTGGCAGGTGATATCACACAGAAGGGCTATGAGAAGAAGCGATCCAAGCTGATTGGAGCCTACCTCCCCCAAACACCAGGTAAAACTGACTTTTCCTTTACCCTTCTTTTTTATTTCACCTCTCAAAAACCATAATGACTGTACACCTCGTGCACTTTTTTTCTAATATAAATGAACATGTGCCTTTGAAGACCAAAACAGACCCATGTTAAAGAGTAAATAAGCATCCTTACCGTCCCTGCACGAAACAAAGCTTTGAATGTTTCTTGTAATCTTCTACCAAAGCTCCAGAGGCCATAAAACGGTACCCGACGGATCACGCTTCATATATCCAGCAGGTGATCATGTTGGTTGGCTGTTGGTTAGTTTCGATGCTGAAGCGGTAAAAACAGCGATGCAGCAAAGGAGCTTTCTGCTGCACCACACATTTCTACAGAATGCACCTTAAACATGTGCGTTATTTGTATTCTTGCAGTAAAGCAGCAACATAGTTTCCAAAATGAACACACTGAATGAAAGTGGAATGAAATGAATGAGTTTGAGGCTGTTGACATGACAGCTAAAACATCTCTTGATGCACTTGAAAACTGTAAAATTAGTCCTTTTGTGCTTTTTCTGTCTACGTGAGGACAAATCTGTACATTAGATGAAAATGTTTAAAAGAAACAGAAAGAATGAGGGACATTTCAGACATGGACTAAGGGGCTTTTTCCACTCTTCTGCAGCTCGTAGTGGTCTATGTTTTACCAAATAGCTCTTTGGGCTTTTGTGGAGTTTAAAACTGCATTGCTTCAGTTATTTTTAGCTGCATTTTTCCCCCAGTAGACTTCCAGTATGCACTATTGGGATTTCTTTCTTTTCCCCCCACAAGGAAATTGTTAAGGGAGGTTTGCTTTCTTTACTTGTGATAAATGGTCACCAGCTGAGTGGGTTTTGGTAATTCAACACAGATTGATGTTGTAGTGTTGGTGCATCAGGCCACAAATGATCTAAAAGTCCATTTTACAGTAAGACTTTTGACTTTTGTGGATGGCAGCAGACAATCTGGCACTGCCAGCGCTATTACTGGCATACCCTGGTTTATGTGCGTGTGCATGTGAGTGCGTGCGTGGGAGACGGAGGGACTGCGTATGTCCTCTTAGAGAAGGGGAATGTCAGGAATCATGCATTATGGGAAGGAATGAGGGGTGTGGGATGGAGAAAATGTTTGGTATTCACATCCCAGCTCAGTTGGGGGTTGTTCTCAGTTCGCTTTGGGGCGCCGGATGACACACTTCAACATTTGAGGATGCAGACGGACTCAGTTTGGAGACTAAGATTTTCTTAGTCTTTTACATTCCTGCAGGACTGAGCTGAACAAATGTTTCCCCTGAACGTGATGGACTTTGATGTTTTACAGTTTTAGTTCTCTGACAGGCAGCAGAGTTCTCACAACATGAACAACACAATCACACAAATATTCCTAAACCTCATTCCTTCTTGGTCCTGTAATGTACTTTCCCATAAACACACACACACACACACACACACACACACACACACACACACACACAGGGACATGAATACCCCTTTTCTTTCTTTTTCAGAGCCACTCTCAAACACTTAACTCCACAATTCTTCCTTTCTCCCTGTCAGACACATGAATGCTTGTCTCCTTGTCGCTGATGTATTTCAGCGCTAAAACCTGCTAATCCGCACTGCTTGATAACAGCCGGACTGACTGTTTGACTAACGCATTTGCCGTTGTTAAAGAAACAGGTTTCCCCAACGAATACTAACTGGCATCCTTGGTCAAATGTTTGGCAGTGATTTCTTTGTGGTGCAGAGTTTGTTATATGTTAAAATATCAGTTTCAGATTCTTTTGAAGGAATATTTTACTGTTTTTAGCAAAAAAAAAAGAAGCATCTTTTGTACTCATGCACTGGTTGTTTCTTGTGAGAGCTTTGCATGTTTTATGATGCTATATCACACATCAACAACGATGAAAGGAGCTCACAGAACTGCAGAGGCAACCGAGAGACTTAAAGTAATGATAAAAGGAAAAAAAGAGAGGGTGAGCAAGCAAGAGAGCAAACAAGATCAAATTCAAGCAACTCCATGCCTTCAGGTAGTTCATGTCCTCTAAAAACTGTGGGAGCTTCTTTATGTTACTTGAAATATATTGCAGAGCTTCATCAGCATCTGCCATTTCCTTAATCAAAAAAAAATCCCAATGCTTGCTATGTTTTGTATCTTGGAGCAACTGACATAATTTCAGCAATCTAGTAACTGTTAATGGATTAACGTCAACTTAAACTCCATCGATCTGTTTGAATAAAAAGTTACTGTAAAGATTAGTCTTTTGCTGATCATGAATTCCAAACAAAACGAACCCAAATCCATGTAATGTGTTAACTATTTTGTCATTTTATGAGGGATTAAAGTTGCTCAGTCTGGTAGATCAGAGCCACATCTGGACAGATGAGGTGGCACCAACAGCTGCCTTTCAAACCGCCTCTGCACACAGTTGGTCAGAGCTCCAACCAATCAGAGCAGCAAACAAATGGACATATTCAGAGTGATGCAAACTAGTCAGCAGGGGTGAAAATTTTATTTATTTCATTTTACTTTGATTTTATATTTATGCTTCACATTTTTATCGTGCTGCTCTCTTGGCCAGGACCCCCTTGCAAAAGAGATTCTGAATCTCAATGGGATTATTTCCTGGTTAAATAAAGGTTAATTAAAAAAAAAAAAAAAATTAAACATGTTCCTGGGTCTTCATTTATCTCAGGGACATTAAAATTATGAATTATTCTTTTATTTCCTTTGAACTGTTACTGAAAAACAGACTTTCTACAAGTCACTAAGTTCAGCTAAGTTTTTTCCCTCTTGTTTCAAACCCTGAAGCACCTACCAGTCTGAACTGGGAACAAGATTTCCAAAAATATCTTGCGAACTTCAGTATCATTGAGTCATTTATTTCTTGTATTTTAAGTTAGTGTTTTTGGTTTTTTTTCTTCGTCGTGTATAATTGGTGTTAATGGATCTGTGACCACATGTTTGGAAAATGGCCTGTTGTCGAGACGGGCAGCAAAGAAGCCACATCGCTCCAAGAGAAACATCCAGGAGAGACTGAAATTCTGCAGGATAGGAAATCTGGAAATCAGTTGTCAGCAAGATGTCGGTGAATCATCCGGAAGCATCCATGTTTGGGGGTTGCATCTCATCTAAGAGCGTGGGTTCACCTACCGTTCTCCCCAAAATCACTGTCATGAATGAAGATTGGTCTCAAAATGTCCTCCAGCGGCAGTTCTCAGGAGCAGTTTGGTAAAGATCCATGAACAGTAACCATGTCCCAATGCAAAAGTGGTGACAAAGTAGCCAACATGGTGTTGAGATTTTGGATCCATCGACGAAAAACTCCCCAGATCTATATCCCATCCATAACCTGTGATCAATCCTCCAAAAAGCCAAAAAAAAGAAGATATATTGGCTTCATTTTAGGGTTCTAACACAGCAGGAATGGATCTCCATCAGTCAGGATTTGGCCCAGAAATTGACATCCAGCAGACCAGGGAGAATTGCAGAAGTTTCTGCACACGAAAGGTCAACACTGTAAATATTAGATCTCTGACTGAATCTGATGAATGCACCAATAAACCTACACTATGTAATGCCCATAAATGTTCCACAGAATACCAGGGAAATATGTGGACAACCACAACCATACACACGGCTTGTTGTACACATTCTTTTTCAATATCAGCAAAAAGTAAATGAAATAAAAAGACTCTTAGACTGAGCCTCAGCCTGCCACCAACTTATACTCTGATGGTCAGTCCTGGTAAAAATGTTCCATCACAGCTCAGAAACGATCTCACAGTGAGACGCGAGCAAAGATGAACGATAGAACCGTCTCGTAACCAAGATCGGGCTGAGACAGATATCAGCAGTGTGACGGTCTGTCTCTGTCTCCACGATCTCTGTCAGCTAAGCAGCCAATAGGAACGCACCATGAAATAACGTAAACTTGACCTGCACAAATGAGATTTTTCTTGGAATATATTTGTGACGTGTTGTTTTCTTTGGAACAATAATCTCATTCTGGCTGATTTTGATTGGCTGTGCTGACAGCTCACGCAAACATATGCAGCGGAGAGAGAGACGGTCTGCATTTATTAAGTTTTGACGAGTGAATTGAATTGATTTGCTCACACTTTTTAAATTCTGCATGTTTTAACTTTTGGGTTTGGGGTAGAATATCAAGTTTTTTCAAGTCAACAGGCTCAAGTCCAAGTCAAGATTCAAGTGTTTTTACATTTTGTCAAGTCTAGAGTCATCAAATTAATGACTCGGGTTCGAGTCCTGTGACTTCACATTGTGTAATGTGCCTTGAATTATCCTTATGAGACTGTAAAAACCTGATGTCAGGAATATTTCCTTTTGCAGCTGAACTATTTTAACGTAAACGCTTGAATCCAGATGAGTTCACATTAAGCATTAAATCTGCAAATGTTCGTCCTCTGCAGTCTTTTTGAACAATTTCAGCATTTAGCATGAGATAAAGTAGTCTCTCACTTTGTAATGTTTAGATGGATGGATGGATGGATAGATAGATAGATGGATAGATAGATGGATGGATAGATGGGAACACAGGCACAATAAGACGCGGTGTAAACATCACTGGTATTAAAAAATACAGTCCAAGAAGTCTAACAGAGGCTTTAAGTGAGGGAAGGTGGTAGGCGGGGCAGAAGTGAAGGAGGACGGCTCATGTCCAAAAGACCATAACTCCCCTCTCCTTCTGTGTTGCGTTAAAAACTGAATGGCCCTGGGAACAGAGGACCTCCCCAGTCTGTCTTGAGCTCACCAGCGACAAGAGTCTGCCACTAGACAAGCTCTTCTGTTTAGTGAGTTGCTGTGGAGTGGGCGGCGGTCATTGTCAGTGATTGACATCACCTCACTGAGCGTTGACGTTTAGGCCTCCAGTGCTACACCAACCACAGAGCTGGCCTTCCTCACCAGTCTGTCCAGGCATCTGGTGTCTCTCTTCTCAGCACTGGGGAGGCAGTGCTGAGAAGAGGACACTGGCCATGCCAGACTGGTAAAACTGGCCATGCCAGACTGGTAAAACATCTGGAGTTTTCTGCAGATGTTGAAGGAAGTAGAGCCTGCTATGCCCTTTTCCATACAGCCCATCAGGCAAAGATGTCTTCCACAGTTCAGGCGTCCTCCCAGACCGCAGGTTCAGGTTGAAGACGTATTGAAGTGGTTCTCCCAGTTCCACAGCATAAGCCTCAAACATCTGCAGGACATACTCTGTCTGGGCCCGCTGCTTTCCTGGTCTCAAGTCTCCTCAGTTCCCCTCTCCTAGTTAATGAAGACGTCTCAGCTCTGGAGTGCCGTGAAAGACGAGTCTTTGACATGCTGTATTATATATTTATTTGTATATTTATTTTTACAGATTTTAGAACGTGTTTTTCACAGTTGTAGAGATCTACTCTCTGGCTTGTTTGTCAACACACTGATGAAACAGAAAAAAAATATTGAAATTCTCTCAGCAGTGAATTATTGATCCATCTCAGAAACTGGGTACAGTTTCTCCCGAGTACAGGAACCGCTCAATCCAAACTGCTGTAACAGAGGAGCTGCCCGTCATTCTGACTGCCGCCATTTATCGTGGAAAACTGCGAACCCATGACTTGGTAGAACAAACTCTCAAAAGGGCGTCTTGTGGTACCTCCGACTGAGATGAACCCCTGAGGTACAGCTGAGCGTTTATGTCCTCTGATCTGAGAGGAATCTCTCACAAAGTTCATCTCTTATTCAGAGCAGACTGTGAGGTGGCGTAGTGTGAACTCTTGTGATGATTAATTCAGGCCTTTGTGGGCTTTTCTTCATTGTCTTTGATCTGGGAACAACTACGAACGCTGAATTATACAATAAGAGTATCTGGGGGTCTCAGTGCTGCAGAGAGAGTTTAGCATTTCGTGTTTCTAGAAGATTTATGCTGCTGGGAAACCATGTATGAAGCTGCACGCTACTTTTTCCGTGCTCACTATAAAATAAGATATTTTGGTTTTCCATGCCTTCTATTTTTATATCCCTTCATTCATCAATGTACATACTGTACCTTGTTTTTTATCATCTGGAAATCGATAGTTTGGTACCTTCTTCATGCAAATATGAGCACAAACAGTGCTGAATATGTGCTGTAATATATGAGGTTATAAAAATATCAGATTCAGTTTCACTTAAAGGAATATTTAATTATTTTTAGAAAGCAGTCTACTGCTGTCATAAAAGACCTAGCTCCCATCCCATTTGTCTTATGCGACCACTATTTATCACATTAGACGGTGTCGCACACTAACAATGATGAAATCAGCTCGCAGAGCTTCAGTGGGCCAAGATGATCAAGAAAGTACTGATGGAAGAGACGAGAAGGGACTGACCAAACAAGAATAAATCTCAGACAGTTATACTCTGACCTCCCTGACCTTCCAAAAAAGAGTCACACGATAATATTTTGTTGGACCACATTCACTCTGGCATCATTTCAGGAAGCTCCTGCAGTGTCACATTTATTTCCATCAAGAGTTCCGTTCATTTTTCCCCAAGATGTGTTATTGATGATGGGAACAAAGTATTCTCCAACACGTCTCAATGAGATTCAGATCTGGACTCGATCTGTGGTGGCCAATCCATGAGTGAAAACGATGTCTCATGCTCCCTGAACCACCCTTTTGCATGAAAAGTTACAGTTCCTCCACTGACCACTAGGTGCTGGCTCCAAAACAGACTCCCATGTTTGATTTTTACATATCTGTGGTTACACAAAACATCCATGACACCTGCATGGGGGTGAATTTGTTTGTACCACATAGAGCTGGGCGATATGACATCAAATCAATATCACGATAAATTGGGACATTTTACCTTGATAACGATAAATGCACGATAAACACGGCCATGTAAAAAAAAAAAAAGGTAGACAATGTTTTCCATCTTTTTAACAAACATTTTTAATAGTGCCTCATCAGTTGCATTGATCCCCATCTGGTGGAGCATGACGTCTTGAGCTTATGTTGTGGCAGATTCAACTCTTTCTGTGCCTTGCACATTCTTCTTCCAGCTGTAGGAAAAGGAGCTCACAATCTTTTAGCAGACCTTCACACCTGATCCACAGCAGGTTGATTTTTCAGAGCATTTTCTGAAACATACACGCACACACATGTTGAAGCTATAGCTTATATGTGCTGATAAAGCATAATTTAATATGGCCTATGACTTAGACACACGGGTATGGAACACACAGAAAAATAGCTGTAGCCATTTAACTGTCATTTTATACATACTATACACTCTTGAATTATACTCTATATTGAAAAAAAACATTTAATATTTGCCCTACATTGTACAGTCAGTCACACACACAAACACACATAGCTCCTATGTGCCAATATTAGGCTATTTAATAATTTACATTCACAGTCAAATGAGTCACCACCAAAACATATCCCTATTAGATGTGCACACTGCTCTCACATCCACTGGTTGAGCTCTGCAGCTTTCACAACATTGGCACTGTTGTCATTTGTGATGGCGACAAGGTTCTCCTCTTTGAGGTCCCACACAGAGAGCATCAGTCTCAGGCCCTAAGCGATCATCTGTCCCATGTGATCATCAGGGAAATATGTTGTCTCGAGCACTCAGATGCGCAGTTGCCAATTGTCTATGTAATGCACAGTCAAGCTCATATAGGGCTCCATGGTGCGACTTGACCACAGGTTGGATGTGGCTGCAAAATGCTTGATATATCTAAGCTCGATGGCGATCTTCTCCCTCTCATTGTTGTTCATATTGGGAAGCACAGTTTGCGAAAAATATTTTCGCGATGCTATGGTGTACCTTTTGTCGGCTACTTTCATGAGGCATTTAAACCCTGTGCGCTCCACTGTCGCTATGGGAGCCATATCCTTAGCTATGTGGTAGGCTGTTGCGTTGGTTATTTCTATCCACCTCTTGGACGTCCTTTCGTATGGTGTCGCCCCTGCAAATGCCTCCGTTATCGCCTGCTGTCTTGGGGTGGTAGTTCTCGAGCCTTGCTTCTCGCTTTGAGCCTTTTTCACATCTTCGAACTCAGCGTGGTTGTGCTGTAGGTGATGGAAAAGGTTGGACGTGTTGTTTTGGGTGGTCACGACAGTTTTCAGACACACTTTGCATTTTGTGTTCTTTTGCTCAACATCCCAAAGTATTTCCAAACGACAGATGTCAAATTTCTTTTCGGAACAAGTACGACAGGATTAACTTCGACTGACGTTATTTCGTCTACGGCAATGTCAGCCCCTTCTTTGTTTGAACCATCAGCCATTTTCTTGGGTTTCCCTTCTCATTCAGACTAGATGGGTGGAGTCACGTGATTACACACACGCTGTACACCGTCTTTAAGGGGAATGACAATAGCCTATCAGCACAGTCAAAAGAGACAAAAAGACTTTTGTTTTCTTTTTTATCAAAACACCAAATTTACCGACATGGGAAAATTGACATCGGTCATCGCCGTGAATGTTGGTAACGGTAAATTTTCGGTTTATCGCCCAGGCCTAGTCCAGACTTTAAGAGTCCGGACCGGCCTGTAAAGGTCCCGGATGCAGTTGCAGGATCACATCAGTTTGGAAAATCTCTGGTTGTTTGATATTGATGTGGATCTTGCCTAAACTTAACAGAACAAAAATAAAATGAAAAATAAAAATGAAAAGTCTGAGACCATGACAGGACAGGTCTTTAAACAATGACCATGACTGGTCTGTAGAAACAGGTGAGGGCTGTAGAGCCTGACAGGACAGGTTTGTAGACCACGATAGGTGAGGTAATAGGTTCTGAGATGTAGCTGTTGGGTTTTAATGTATTTCTCAGCGCATTTTTATAGTCTGACGTTGTCTGCTGAAACATCCACTCCTGAAAGATTGACTGATCAATGATCTTTATCATTGTAGAATGTTCAATAACCCTCTGCAGATTGATCAGCAATAAAAACTTTACATTACTGTGGAAAAATAAGCCTTATGTTAACTTTGTACGGAGTCTATGTCAGCATCTCTGGATTCTGAGGCATATGGATGGACCATTACCATCCGAAAATGGGTTTTACTAACTGAAGAAAACCACAAGGCTCTGTATGAGGACCTGTGCTTATTTAATACTACATGCTCCCTCTCAGCATCATCTGTTCATACAAATATGGTATTTTTGATTTTGCTTCCCCAATTTGTCTACAGTCCTGACCTGTCTCCCATATGATACTGGTCTGTCTGTGGTCCTGATCTGTCTCCAGTATGATAGAAGAAGGCATACTTGTTTGATGCCTTAACAGGGAAATTCTTGTTCTACATTCGTACCATATCATCTTTTTTTTGTTTTGTTTTTACATGCAAGTTTTAGGTATACATGCAGGTCTGAAATACACACAATGTACATGCACAATCAGAACCAACAGGATTTGTTTTCCTTGTAAAACATTTAAAGCACCACAACGGAACTTGAAATACCCCCAATCAGACCAGCATACGCAAGTCAGCATCAGACCGGCATACACAAATCGTTATCGGACAACATACAAGCATACTGATGTACACCAGTCAAGTTAATCTAATTTTTCCTGTAATTTGTCAAAATTTTGTAAAAAGTTGATATTTTCCAAGTTGAAATTTAAATTGAAATTTTGTATAGTAAAAACAAAAAATCTTATCAACCATGATTTTTATAGATTGTGGATGGACATTTCTTTGCCTTGTTAACTTAATATTATACCTTTTGGTTGGAAAATATCAAGTTTTTACTTTTCAGTCTTAAAATTGTATATAATCTGAAGTTTTTGCCTGAAAACTTTTAGTTGTAAAATCTTTTCAATTGTTTCCTAAATCCTGACTTTCTGACATAAACCAGCTTCTCTCCACCTCAGTTATTCCACTTTTTGATGTCAGAACTGAATCAAATGTTTCCTCAGAAATGTTCT
>JBAMYA010102173.1:0-20289 GCA_037176975.1 Arrhamphus sclerolepis | reverse complement strand
GTGTTAACCGATACCATGACAGTCATTTTAAATGCTAACAGGAGGTGATGACAGATATTTCATGTGTTAAAAAGAGGAAAAAAAGTGATGCTGCATACTTTAAACTTTACTTTCAGGCTTAGCATCATACAAGGTCTAAGAATTAAGGATTATTTTGGCAGTTAAGACTTTTCTCAGTGACCTCTCACAGTAAGCAAGAGTCTTTTGCAGTTATATAAGCACACAGCTCTAATTTTCTTTCTCTCTTTATTGATGATGCTTGATTAATTTGCTCTGACACACAGTTGTGATGAAGCTGGTTGTTAATGAGTCTATGAGCCACCTTTCTTCTGATCTTAAGATGTGAATTTACAACATAAATTCACCTGTAATTTAGTTTCTTTGCTCTTTCATACATACTTCGACTTCTTCAGACTTCTGCTTCACCATTAGCATTTTCAATCTGCGGCATTTATGTCAACTTCAATTCACAATCACCTAACAAATAAATATGTTTGTCCACAGTAAGACTTTAAAAGATAAACTAAATCAAACAATGACACTGAACTTAATTAACTTTTCAAAATTTAACATCAAATTTAACCATCAATGCAATATACAAGGCTGTAATAGAGTCTAGATTATTATTTCAGCAGAAAAAGAGAAAATGTTGAGGAAAGAAAGTTCTGGAATGTTTTCACACCTTCATTTGTTTGCTCTGGTTCAAAAAAGAAACTTGGTGAGTTTGTGAATTTCTAGCTTTTTCTCCTCTTCTTTTCACAAAGAGAAAAATCAGTTGTGCATGAAATAAAAGCAATCATGGCAACATAAAAATGTAAATACGGGAGAAATAACCTATTTGTTGAGGAACACACCAGAGTCCACAGGAAAAAAACAAAACAAAACAACAGCAATTTATGACACGGTAATGCTGTCCAGATTAGTCATCCCCTTGGTGTTTCTTTACGTTTCTTCTAATCGTCATTCCTCCCTTTAATTTAGCTGTTGGAGAGGAACATTTAGATGAAACAACAATGTAAAACACCACAGGAAGTTGGAATTGTGAATATAAAATACCCCGAATATAGAAATGTGTCAGTTTAGCAAAAACTGTTTATTTATTCATGTTTTGTGTGATCCAATCCAGGTGCAGCAAAAGACCTATTTCATCATGTAACTCATCAAAAGCTATATGAGTTAAACTAAGTATTTATACTTTAGTTTAGTATTTAGTTTAGTGACTAAATAGTTTGCAGAATAAGCTATTTAGCTATTTAACTTATTAAGGTACCCAGTGATTTGGGGAAACAGCTGTACTGTAATTGAGGAGGATGTGCGGAAGAAAGTAATTAGATCATTGTGACATTGTTTTGCCTGCAGCTGCCTTTTTTTTTCTTTTTCATTATTTTATTCTAAACGGGTGTGTCAGATCCATGTTTCTTCATCTGCACACAAGCTCAATTATGGTATTTATTTGTGACTCATTATTCACTCAACATCGGATGCTGGTTGTTCAGCGTGTCGAGGATGCTGGAATCGGTTTGGCTTAGTGCTGTTGACTTGAATGAATGACGTTGCTGTAAAACAAATAAAATTAAGCTCAGCACAATCTGGAGTGATGGAGTATTTCTCTTTACCTTTTGTGCTGTAAATTTTTAAACCATCACTTACCATATATTGCTGAATTTTACCATTTGGGACTCTAAATAATGTGCTAATCCAGTGAAAGGCGAATTACTTTTTGTTTGTTTTTAGGTCGTGACAGTCCACCGTTGAGTTTCTTTATTGTTGTGATCCTCTCATATCCATTGCATTTGAAACATAATGTTTCCATTATAGAAACGCTCCTATCAAATATTAAATGATTCTAAAATGCTCTTTTGGGCTGCTGCCATGGAAATATGGA
The DNA here is from genome assembly GCA_037176975.1 of Arrhamphus sclerolepis. NCBI lineage: Eukaryota > Metazoa > Chordata > Actinopteri > Beloniformes > Hemiramphidae > Arrhamphus > Arrhamphus sclerolepis. The sequence continues at coordinate 18,404 of JBAMYA010102173.1, read as the reverse complement.
TCGTCATTTGCACTCCAAACATTATCTGCTTCTGATTTCAGGATGATTGTCTGCTCATGAGATAAACAAGGAGGTGGTTTTATATGCACAGCTAATGGCTTTTCCTTTCATTCCTGGCATCCTCGCTGAGCGCAGAAACTGACCTCCATGTTAAAGTTCAACATAAACAACAGAACCTGGCTGAAAGCTTCTCCAGGTTCAGTATCAGAGAAATGAGAAATCTTTTCACAGATGTTCTGCTTCTGTCACTTCATGTCTAATTATCAGTACTTGTGAGTCCTGTTGAGTTTGTTGAGTCAGCGGCAGAAGTAGATTCCTGCCACAGTTTGCTCTCATTATCTGTGTGTTGGTGTGCGCTGAAATGTTTGGCTACAAAAGCTAATATTGTAAGATGCAACTACACAGCAACAAATCTGAATTTTTAAGCTTAAAATCCAACTGAGTGCAAATCAAAATCACACAATAACAAATAGGGTTTACCCTTCTTCTCATACCCCCCTCCCTTCTCCCAACCCATGATCCATGATAGAATCCAGCAATCAACCCATCCAATCATCCCTCCATTCCTTCATGTGGAAGGATGAAAAGACAGACGGATGAACGGAATAAACAGAGTTCTGGCACAGCTACATAAAACAAATAAACGAGCAAGCAAATAAATTAACTTCCGCTTATCCGGATCTGGGGCGCGTGGGCAGCATCAGACGCAGAGAGGTCCAGAACTCGTTCTTCCGGGAGGACACCAGTGCGTTCCCAGACCAGCTGAGAGATATAATCTCTCCAGCGTTTCCTGGGTCTGCCTTGTGGTCTTCTCCCGGTCGGACATGCCAGAAACACCTCCCCCAGGAGGCATCCAGTAAGCATCTTGACCAGACTACATTAAAAAAAGTGTAGTCCCAAAAAACAATCTGGGTTAAGTGCTTGTTTATCGGTGGTGCCTGGTGGTTGGATCACAGATTTTAGCATAAAACTGTGAAATCTATATTTATTTGGAGGCTCCTGTGTGCTCTTCTAGAGGAAGATTCTTGGACTGGTTAACTTCTTGCCGTACTGAGAAGAGGTTTTCTGCATCCAGCAAACACTTCATTTCAGACAAGGCTCTCTTGTCTTGTGGTATTCCACCAGGGTCTGTTCTTTGACCTATTGGATTTTCTTTATACACATTACCTTTTGGCCATTTAATTGCAAAAATTAGCAATATTTCCTTCTATCTTTACACCGATGATTTGCAGCGTGCCTGTTCTTACCACCTTACCAAGGTCTTGAACGATATTTTTCTGAACACTGAAGCAGGTAAAACATCTGCTCTGGTGCTGCTGGATCTCAGTCCGGTCTTTCATACCGTGGACCATAAAATCCTTCTGGATAGACTGGAAAACTGGGTGGGATTCTCAGTTGGTTCAGATCTTATATGCAGGAGCGTTGTTGTCTTCATTGGTGAGAATAAATCTGAGCTTATTCCATTGACCTGTGGAGTCCCTCAAGGGTCAATTCTCAGACCTCTATAATTCAACCAATGCTTCTCCTAGGTCAGATCATACGTAACAGCGATGTTGCTGATCACAGCTATGCAGATGACACTCAGATCTACTGCATCTTTCACCAAATGACGCGTCCATTTGCTTGGAGCAAGTGAACAGCTAGATGCAATCAAGCTTCCTCAGTTATATCAGGATAAGACAGACATCCATGCCTTCATCTCTAGCAGACTTGACTACTGCAATGTTCTTTTATCATCATAAGGCTTGAGTTTATAAGTCCTAACAAGAATCAGAAAAACTGATTCATCACTGCTGTTCTGAGGTTCTTGCACTGGTTACCAGTTACCTACAAAATAGACTTCAAAGTGATGCTGTTAGTTTACAAATCACTACTTTGTTCTTTTTTTTTTTAAAGTTAATTTATCTTAATGACTTGTACAGCACTTTGTGAATGAAATATGCTCTACAAATAAACTTGCCTTGCCACCTGAATGACCACTCCATTGTCACTTAGTTAAATAATTTACAATTAAATTCAGGAAAAGCTGAAATGATTATTTCTTTTTTAACCTGTCCAAACAAATAAACAAGTGCACATCTCCAGGAACTGAAACCACACCACACCTATTTTTAAAACTCTTCACTGCTTTGCAGTAACTAAAATGCTTGATTTAGGTGCTGTAGCTCTTGAAGTTGAGGCACCGCAGCATCTCTGAGTTCTTACAGCCACACTCTTGTAGTCGGTCTCTGAGGCTTCTGAGCAGACGTTGCTGGTGGTGTCTTGATCTTATTTTAAAACACGTGGTGCCATTTCCATTCTTATTCCTTCTGCTGAGTTCTTAAGTTATTTTAAAATGCTTTAAAGCTTTAAAACGCTTTTACAAATATAATTTATTGAAAGAACCTAGTAACTGCTGTTTGTGAAAGATGCTCAATAAATGAACGTTAATTAATTAGTTAATTACTTACAAGCCATCATGGAGAGTGCACACTACTCTCTGTGCTTCATTTCCTCTGGCCAAAGGAGCTTGTTCAGTGGTAAACTGCTATTTGAAGCCCTCTTTGACTATTCCGCTCTCAGCGTTTAGACATGAAGACATGAACAATCAAATATGGCCACTGATTACATTCCATCAGTTGCTGCTGCTTTAATGTTTACGTTTTATTGGCTGAATGCTGTATGAGTGCTGTGTTTTTTTTATTGAATATTTATTAGGAAACGTGTGTAATATACTTAAAACTAGATCTAGCTACATCATCGGGTTTCTCCCCACAAACTTCTGACAATAGTTTGTTAGAATTTTGGTCCATTCCTCATGACAGAGCTGGTGGAACAGAGTCAGTTTTTTAGTTTTATATGTTTTATAGGACTAAGCTTTGTGATGGCCACTCCAAACATCGACTTTATATCCGTAAACCAATTTGTAACTAATTGGTAGAATATTTATGCTAATTGTCCATTTGAAGACCCTTTTGTGCCCAACTTTAACTTCCTGGCTTATGTCTTGAGATGTTGCTTTAATATTTCGCCAATGTTCTTTCCTCATGATGCAATCTATTTTGTAAAGAACACCAGTCCCCCCCCTGCAGTAAAACACCACCACACCATGATGCTGCCAACGCTGTGCCTCACAGTTGGGATGGTGTTTGATTTGCAAGCTTTTCCAAACAGTTCATTTTTTATTTTCCTCAGACCACAGGACATGTCTTCAAAACCTAAGATCTTTGTCCCTGTGTGCATTTGCAAATTGTAATCTGTATTTTGTTGTTGTTGTTTTGTTATGTTGATTATAGACTAATGTCTTCTTCCTGGTTCAGCAGTCTTTAGCTCATATCAGTCCAGGACTGGTTCCACTGTGGCTAATGACATGGCAGCATCTTCGCAAGGTGTTTTGCTCTTGTTCTGGGGTTGATATGGAACATTTCACACCAAAGCAGGCCGATGAATATGCTTTGAAGTGGACACACTGTCTCCTTCAAGAGCAGTATGATGGCAGGACATTCCCTTGGTGTAATTATTTCAACCGATGAACGCAGCACCTTCAGGCATCTGGAAATTGTATCCAAGGATGAACTGGACTGGTGGAGGTCCACATTCCACAAACAATTTAAATACCTAGTAATCTGAGTGTATGTAAACTTCTCACTTTGAAGAAAGTAATAAAACATAGAGAGAGTGAGGGAGAAAAAAGTTTATGCATATTTTTATACCGTATGTAAACTGGTTTCAGCCGTGTCTGTTTTTATCTTTAAACTGGAAATTTAACCCTGATGTTTTGAATTTCAGGGTACAAATTGATTGATATGGTTCAGTTACTAATAATACTTTATAATACGATTGTGATACAAACAAATAATTGCACAGATCTTTTAATAATAATTCTATTGCTGAACAAATACAAACTGTTTTGAGTAAAAAATAAAATCACAGCTTCACCTTCTCACATATGTGAATTTGGTAAGTTTTATTTTGCTCCTTTTTGTTTCACGAAATAACTTGGTCTCTTGGTCTAAGACATTATTATCTTTTAGTTTCTGCCTGGATCATCTAAGAAAATAACTGGTACGGTTAAAAAAAAAGAAAAACGTTTTAGCCGGTCACAATCAGCATCAACTCCATTAATTACATATAACTGCATCATTAAGAACTGATATGATGACGCACGCATACTTCTCCATTTCCAAGCACAGATTGATTATCTCTGCCTGAAAATGAATTGCACTGCAAGTTAATCTAAACTAATCTGATAGTTCTCCCCAGTGATTTTCTGTTTTTCTGGATTTGAATTGACTCTTACTTACTTGCTGTTTTCATTCATTAATACTGCATCCAGATCCATTCTTGTGTTTCTGAATTGGCAACAGGTTTTTTAAAGAAGATATACATACATATGTATATATATATCACCCTTATCTTCTTTCTAACCATCTACTTAAGTTTGGCATCTTGTTAAAGCACACAAATTAGTGGCTCTCTAATAAATAACATAGATTTTCTTGCTCCAATTGCTGCTCACACCCCTTAAATAGGTGAAAATCTGTGACACGTTTAATTAAATTCAAAGCTGAAGCTGTCAGATGTTGTGTTTTTTTCCCTCCTTCCTTGTTGTCTGAATGGATCTTTGTGGTCCATAATACCGTGACGATAAATCCACAGTGTCAGCTCTGAGGAGTAATGCTGAACGATGGGGCACTGTCAGATCTGCTGATAAATCTGCACGTCCAGATGAAGTCGTCAAATAATCTGAGAAACGGAGCGCATTTTAAAATAATCAGCTTTGATGACAGATGAAACAATGACAGAACTGCACATTTTCAGCTCAGTATCTGAGATCGTACAATGTTTGATGTGTAACTGGTGAAAAACTAAATGTAAACAGGGCTAAGAATGATGGAGGAAAAACCTGAAGGTTTCAGTGAAATCCTTTATCTAACAGGACAGCTAGCGCAACAACACTTGGCAGGAGCATCGAGATAAAATTACAGCAGTTGCACTTTGTAAGAGAGAAACCCACATGTCAATTAGCACCAAAACCTGACAAAAGCGGATCTGCGACCAGCAACCAGTTAAGCTGGCATTCTTCAAGACACAGCTGCTTTATCAAAGCGTTCTGAAGTGATGGGCAGGTAGATACGACATTAGTGTTCAGCAGGAGTCTATCAGATTTCAGCACGAGGAAGAAATTGAATTACAGCTTAGCGTTAGCATATCATGCAAGTGTGTGGGATAAGCTATTTTATACAAGAGGGTTTCTAAGTAGTCTTAAAGGGTAAAAAATGAAAATCAACAGCCATTCTTTCATTTCAAAAAGTCTTAAAGAGCATCTTAAGCTTCTGAGTCAGGATGTATATCTGAATTAAACAAATGGATGAGATGGATGTACTGCAGTTTTAAACGTGCATTACAAAGCAAAAGTGCAGACTTGTAGCTGTTTAACATAATCCTCTAAATGCATTGTTCCATCATTTTTCCTGAGCTGAGGAAGCCTTGAAAGACGAGCGATGCTGCCAGAGTTGGTCTCATTTCTGCAGCTCAGGGAAATGCTTAATCTTAAATCTGCTGAACTGTGAATTCATGCTGTTGCTCTTTAATGTCACAAAAGCGTAAATTACATTTGCAAAAAGCACTGATGCAACCCTATATCAACACAGAACCTGGCCTTTGGACTTGTTCATTTCTCCCCAAGGTGATTTAGAATACTGATTCATCTGATCAAGTAATGTTTCCACCATGGGAGGACCCATCTCAGATGCCTCCGACAACACCTCTGGACAACTTTATCATAAAACTTTATTTTTTCTTAATGCAACTCCACATTGCAGTACTTGACAAAGGTTTCCAACACCAACGCCCCTGCACGACGTGCTTTGGGACATGCTCAACCAGTTTGTCTTTGTCTACCTTGACAACATCCTGATCTTCTCGAAAACTCTACGCGAGCATGTTCATCATGCCAGGATGTGCTCCAGCGTCTTCTGGAAAACTCTGTAATGGTCTGGGATTTGGACCCAAATGCAGTACAACACCCGGAAGTGATTTGATTGATGAGCTTAATTGATAAAGTTGTTAGCAGACCAATAATCCAGCAGGCACCGGGAACCCCAGAAGGCAGCGGCAGGCGGTGCTGTCCGGCAGGGTAAGGAGTACTCAGGAATAGAAGCACTAATCCCAAGAGCCTTCGAGGAGGATGGCAACTCCATGGAGGATCTAGCCAGAATCGTGATCGAGACGGAAGGGTCGAAGCCTGGCAGACAATCCACGGCGCAAACAGAGTGCAGAAGGAGCAGACTGGAGAATGGTCGTGGAAGGGCAGAGGGTTGGTCAACAGGAAGCACCAAATCCAGGAAGGGCAGACAAGAGACTTGTCATGGCCGGGCAGGAGGTCAGGGCAGGAACGAGGAGACAAGGTCAGAGACAAGCCGGGGTCAAAACCTGGTGCATGATGCAACGACAATCTGGCACTGACTGAAGGAGCAGAGCCGCTTATATGCAGGCTGACTGATGAGCAGTGATGAGTTGTGGCTGAGGCAAAACAGGTGTGGAAGCAGAGCTGATGATGGCGTGGCAGAAAGGTGAAACAGGTAAGAGTGTGACACTTTGTTAAGGCGGAGAAGAGTGACTTTCATGCCCCGTCAGTTTCCTTCCTGGGATATATCGTGGCCGAGAACAGTCTATAAATGGACCCGGCTAAAGTCTCAGCTATCACCTCGTGGCCTACTCCAGACTCCTGCAAGCAGCTCCAATGTTTTCAGGGGTTTGCCAACTTTTACCGCCGCTTCATCCATAACTACAGTTCTGTGGCTGCTCCGCTTACCACCCTAACCAGTTCCAAGGTGCCTTTCCAATGGACCTCTATTGCTGATTCTGCCTTCAAGTCTAGATTCACCTCTGCACCCATCCTCCAAGTATCAGATCCCAATCGGCAATTTGTTGTTGAGGTGGACACCTCGGATGTGGGGGTTGGAGCTGTACTGTCCCAAAGAGCAGCAGCCATCCAGAAGCTCCACCCTTGTGTCTTTTTCTCTCAGCGTCTGTCTTCGGCTGAGAAAAATTATGACATCAGCAACACAGAACTGTTGGCAGTGAAGGAGGCTCTTGAGGAGTGGCGGCATTGGCTGGAAGGCACCAAAGAGCCGTTTTTTAATTTGGACTGACCATAAGAACCTCGAATACCTCAGATCTGCCAAAAGACTCAATTCTCATCAGGCCCGTTGGTCTCTGTTTTTCACGAAATTCAACTTCATCTTACTGCCCAGGTTCTCGCAACATTAAAGCGGATGCCTTGTCCTGTCAGTTACAGAAAAAAGGGGATGGCGGTGAGGTCCCAGTGGATTGGGAGGGCTATGGGCCAGAGGGCAGATCCTGGGTTCGCTCTCACCATGTCCTTGATGCGGACCTCATTGCCGAGTTTCATCGCCTTCACCCTTCTCAACCTTTCCCCGCTTTGACCCAAGGGACTGCTCCGCCTCCCGTGGCCCACGCTTCAGTTCTTCCAGCCGCTCCCGAGGAGGTTCTGTCCGACGATGAGGCCTTGGCTCCCCATGGTCCTGCTGTGCCACCTATGGGGGGGTGTGGACTGAGGAGGTTTGGGCCCACCTGTTGCCTTGTTCCCCCTGCCGCCTGCCCTGTTCTGTCACACTCTGCCCTGTGTGGATCACGCTGTGTGAGCAGGCTCACTCACCTCTCTGCCACGCCTCCTCATCAGCTCTGCTTCCACACCTGTTTTGCCTCAGCTGCAGCTCATCACTGCTCATCAGTCAGCCTGCATTCAGTCAGTGCCAGATTGTTGTTGCATCATGCATCACTTTCCAGCATTCTTCCTCGGACTGTCTTCCTGGTTTCGACCCCGACTTGCCTCTGACCTTGTCTCCTCGTTCCTGCCCGGCCACGACAAGCCTCTTGTCTGCCCTTCCTGGATTTGGTGCTTCCTGTTGACCGACGCTCTGCCCGTCCACGACCATTCTCCAGTCTGCTCCTTCTGGACTCTGTTTGCCCCGTGGATTGTCTGCCAGGTTTCGACCCTTCTTCCGTCTCGACCACGATTCCATCTAGGTCCTCCACGGAGTTGCCATCTTCCTCGAAGGCTCTTGGGATTGGGATTTCTCTTTCTGAGCGCTCAGAGCAGACAGCGCCACCTGCCACTGCCTTCTGGAGTTTCCCAAAGACTGCTTCCCGGTGCCTGCTGGATTATTTGTCTAAGAACTTTATCAATAAAGATCATTCAAATCACTTCCCGGTGTTGTACTACATTTGGGTCCAAATCCCAGCCCATAACAATCACACTATGTACAAACCAGTTGCAGTGGGGGGTGGACAGGTTTTATGCAATGCCTCATCTGAGCATCCAAGACTGACTATTAAAGATAACCAGGATGGCTGTTGGCTCTCTGACACTTTGCATCCACAAGTTTTCTGTATGTTTCTTTTTCACTGCATGCTTTTATTTATACCTTCATTTTTGTTTATACCAAAGAATTAAGACGGCTGGCAGGTTTAGCAGACACCTTGTGAGCGACCTTGGCCAGTAAACAAGTCATGCTTTCCGTTTGTGTGCTTTCCTGCCTTCACTTTGTCATCAGTAACTGAAAAATCACGCTCTATTGGTTTGAGATCAAGTGAGCGAGTTTGCTGTTGGAGAATATTCCTGTTTTTTTGCCTCACAGTATGTTAGGGGTCATTACCCATCTGCAGTATGAAGCACCATCCTATCATGTGTGCAGACATTTACAGCTACTGTATATACGCCGAGTTCCTTTACCGCTTCTGCCAGAAGTCACATTATCAGCAAACTGCCACAAACCCGTTCCATTGGCAGCCGTACATGCCCATGCCATAACAGGAAAGAAACATAAACAGCTACAATATCTGGTAAAAGAAAGGAGTCGTAGGCTGAGGACTGAGACATGTCAGGTTTCCTAAAGTCTGAATGACAAAGTGAGACACTGCTGTTGCTGTGTAAAGTGTAAAGCAGTGTACAAATTATCTTTATGCAAATACATGAAGTCTAAATGATAAATTTGCATAAAAACCTGAAGGTATTTTGTGAATAATTAATAAAATAACAGAATAAAACATGAGTGTTTTGGAATGAAAAATGAAATAGTCCATTCAAAAGCACATTGCTTGAAGACCTGAGAGTACAGCTGAGAAAGTAACGTGAGAATAATGGTTGAAACATAAGACATGTTAAATAAATAATAAAGCTGTGGGGGGAATGTAATATCAACCTTCAGGAAAAATTGTTAGAACGTTTGTCTTCAATGTTTTCTTTGAAACACAATCCCATGAAGATGAGTTCGAGTACTTTTTTGGTTTCCTTACCAAACATTTGTGTAAGAATATAAGTACCACTGTCAAATCTGTCTTGTAAGTACAACCAAAACGCTTCTCCAGTTTACGCAAAATGTGGGAGCAGGAAAGGATCCGTGCTGACTCTAAATGTCCAACGGGAATTAGAATCCACAAGCATCTGAAGCTTAAATGTAAGCAGGCTATTTAATAACTCAGCAAACCAACATCTGCCACAGTGACACAGTCATAATAACAACCATCCCATTTCAGGTGGATACTTTGGACAATGTCAGTATAATGCAATGACTTTCAAATCACACAGACATGATAAAGAAAGCACGCCTCATTTTACTCCTAAAGCTTCTGTGTCCGAATATAATAAAATGGGATTGAAAAATGCAAAGAATGGTTGTCTATGATACATCAATTAAAAATTCAGCGAGAATCTGAAACAATCATCAATTACAAAGCAAAAAAAAAAAAGGTCTGGAGTCCTGTTGATTGAATACCCAAAGTTCTTCACCCATGAAATAAAGTATGTTGCTGTTATTTAATTAACAATCTAATATAAAATTGAGTTTGGAAAAACTACACCCTTATTACTTTAATAGGAAGCATAGGAATTATAAGGATAAGTGTCACCGTCATGCTTCCAATCAAATATACTTAAATAATCAATCAGGAGCACTAAAGTCTGGTGGTCTGCAGAATTGAGATAAGTGTTAAAACCATGCAAAGGAGGAACAATATCAGCAATGGTCTTTGAAAAGCAATTGAAGCTGTTCAAACGATACAGTCAGACATTCTACAATAAGAAAGAAAAAAAAGTAGAAAGGCAAATATTCAAGACAGGTGCTAATCGTTCCAGGAGTGGACATCTGTCAGCTGGAAAGTTGGTGGTTTGATCCTTGGCTCCTGCAGTCTGCATGTCTAATTGTATTAGGGCATGGTACTGAACCTCACATTGCCTCCAGTGTGTTCACTGGTGCGTGAGAAAAGGCTAAACTAAAAGCAAACCTTTATAGACAAAGAACTGCAGTACGAGGGAGAAAATCTGGCTTGTACTGTTAAAGTGATTTGAATTAGCAGCAAGGTCAGAAAAACAGCGTACAAAAGCAGTGCATTCACTGCATGTCATTAAAATTGATCGTCCATACTTACAAAACAATAACAATACTACAGGGAAAGTGAAACATCACCTGACCTCAAGATAATATGAACACATGTTCAGAAGAAAATGGCTCAACAGGAAGAAATTCCTCCCTCAGAACCAAGCACAGATTTAACTTGTGATATTAAAAAGGATTCCAATGTTTTTAAGAGATTTCCTAATGCATCTGAAAGATAATAGAAAATAAATGTAACTAGCTAATCACTGAATTCCTTCAGAAAGAAAAGAAAAACGGTGCTGTCCATCATTTACGTTGTAAAGCAAAAAGACGATAGTCTTTGTCACACAATCTTTGTGTGACAAACAACACCAACCTACACCAATGACTTTCTAATGAAACGAGGAAAAAGCAGGATTATTAATGTAGGCAGCTGAAATGAATTTGATTTGGCTTCACTGTTGAGATCATCTCTGCTCCTGCTGTTACTTCTGTAGCCCTGAAGTGGATTGCTCATGGGTGGATAGCATGAAGAGAGGGTTTTCTAATCACCACTAAGTGAAGCACCAATCCATAAAGCTACTTACTCTTTACTGACACTGATTCTTCAATTTATAGACTCATTTACTTGGGAGTTTGGTTCTGTAGTCTCTTTTTGTACTTAGACACAGAAAAGACCCGAGTGCAGTTAAGTCTCTAAGGTTTTCGACAACATTAGTATCACAACAAGTTACATTATATCAAGGTCCTGACTCCAACCAGGTCAAAAAAGAAGAAATTTAATGATGCTACAAAGATGTTTCATGCACATTATGTGTTAACATTATATTTCAGCACTATCAAATAGTTGGGGGGGGTGTTTTATTACTACACAACTACTGCATAAGTACTCATTGCTGTAGCTGATGCTTTCACTTCAGAAACAGAAGAAGTGAAAGACTAGAGAGAGGAAGGCAGTGATTGCTCGCTAAACTGGCCTATCAGGGTGCGATGAGGTAGATCATTCTCATTCACAAGAGAAAGTAATTCAGTGCAGAAAAGGCAATGATTGCAGTGCTCCAAAAAGCCAACTCCAAAGGCATGGGAAAGCTAATTAAGAATGCAGTTGCACTGTGAATAGACTGTTAATACTGACAGACTGCTCCATGGAGACCATTACAACTACTCTGAAAGAGGAACTGAGGCCATTGATATTTGTTTTCCCAGCCTGATGCCTTGCTTTCAAAGATTCCAAGCTTAGTTGCATTTCTGCCATTTGCTTTCGTTTTGAGGCCATTTCTGTAAGAGTGAATTTAAATGAAAGGTTTCACTGATGAGCTCCGACCTCTTTTCCTCTGGCATTTTGAGAATTTGATTAATCTTTTGCCTCATAACATTTGAAACTTCATAAATTCTGATGACCAATCTTATGAACAGATGGGATACCTGAGAGGCAATGGAATACATATTCTTACTGTAAAAAAATGTCTAAATGTAAAAAGAATGCACGAAATGTGTAAAAAAAAAAAATTAGCACAAGGAAAAATATTGTTTGAAGATAAGTGTGTTGTTTCTCCATTCCTTTCTCATCCTTCCTCTGGGAAAAAGACCAAGAGTCCTCAGACCCATGGGTCAGTGTGCACTTACTATTTCATTAATAATGCATGGAATTCCATTTGAAGCAGCAGGCTACAGATCAACACAGTGGGACGCAGTGCATACATATGAATTAGCCTTACATACTGCTGTGGTGGAGAACCTGCCTTTCAAATCTCTCTAATCTCAGCATTTACCTCTCTAAACATTCAACAGTAGGTGTACTTTGTCTATGAGTATGATTACGAGACATTAATTAGCATCTTTACACCATATGGTAGCATATTGTGCTGATAGATGTTTATAGTGTAAGTAAATATGCTGCATATTCCCCTGATGGTGGAAGGGATGGTTAATGTGTTGCAAAGCGTATAAAGCAGAGGTTAATTACAGTACACAATAAATAAACAAACAAATGAATAAGTATAATACAAAAATGATAAAAAGAAAGTAAGTGCAACCCTTTAGGGTTTCTATAACTGAGATGAATGTGCAGACATCCACAGGTTTTATATTCAGTTCGATCCACAGCCTTCCTGAAACTTATTGTGAAATGAAAGCTGCACTTTATAAAATAAGAAGCTATATGTGTGATTAAGTAAATGGAGGAGTCATTGCTAAGTGCTTTGAAGAAAAGAGACATTTCTAAATCTAAATAGGTTCTTATAGCAATAGTCTAAATGAGTGGTACCCTACTTTGATGGTCATCAGATGCCCCAATCTGGGCTACTTATGACTCATTTACAGCACTGACAAGTATTATGTCAAAACGGGACATAAAGCTCCTCTGCAGGCCAAACTAAGGCTATGGCATATATTAGGGTTTTAGAACGTATCTGGTGGACATGTGGCTGAGTTTATGAAACACCCTGAGACAACACCGTCAATCTTTGCCAAATGTAGGCCAAAGAAAACTGTAGATGCGCGGGCGAAACATTCTTGACTGTCTTGAGAGGATGGAGAAGGCCAGAATAATAATGTTTAAAATGAGCAAATTCCCTAAAGCCTACCTCTATCCCACAGTAAGTGCTGTCTCCAAGCTTCCCTTGTGATGTCAAATGGTTTTCAAACATTCAAGCTACTTACTGATCCTCAAAATGATCCCTGATTTCACTTTTAAAATGTTGTGAAGTAATTGGCTGCTCAGAAAGCATCTTTCCAAACGTCATTGCCCCCAGCGGTTCCGGCCAATCAACAAGCCTGGAGGTCAAGACTGTTGAGCCCGCAAGTTATTAACCCGACTGATCACAACTTATTCATAAGGGGGCTCTGTGCAGGGAGGAGGACGAGAAGATATGAAGGTCATACATCCGTTGTTTGACTTCGGGGGCCGGCTGTGAGTTTGCACCGAGGTCTCCTCCCACCTGATCCGCCAGCAGGCTGCGCGTCTCCTCAGATGCTGAGCGGGTAGCTGAAGGAGGAGGGCGGAGGGAAGAGAAGATTTCAGCACCGGAGCTGTCCGCGGCTGTCTCGGAGGAGAGTCTTTCTGCAAACAGAGAGGAGCTGCTTCCGGCTGTAAATTTTCTCCCTGAGAGTGAAAGCAAGGGATAATAAACTACTGGGTCATTCGTCACCCCTGCGAGGCTACAGAGTAGAAACGCGCACACTTCATTCATTCCAGCCAAGTGGTGCCATGCTGGACGGCCGGGACTGAGACAGGAAGGACAAAGTCTCCAGTAAGTCGCGGTGAACGCCAGCATTTACGCTTTACGGTGAGTTCTTATATATTCTTGAATATGCTGATATTTACACATGTTACATAATAAACTAAAAAATGCCTGTTGGGACGTCGAGCTACATGGTATTTTCTGGAAGCCTAATAACAAATGTTTGCAATAGAAGAATATTTAGGTCATCATCAGTATGGGTGTGGATGCATGCGCTTGGAGTTCGTGTTGCTACCCCTGCTGTGGCTGCTTCTGTGTCCCTCTCTCATAAAGCAGGCTTTCAAAGAGGGGCTCATACTATATTTAGCACATATGAGTCATTGGTGGGGGTAACTGTTAAAGCTCTATGACCTTATACTTTAAGTTGTAGGTATATTGGCCGGATAATTTGGTAATGATGCTCCTCTCTGCTGCAGACATTAGTTGGACTTCACCCCGTCTTCAGCTGCTGTCTCCACTTTTCCCAACACAAGGGAGTTTTGCTGACCATTAAGCTCTGTCTTTGTTGTTTTGTTCTGGTTCTCAGAGGTCCAAGAACAAGTGCAATTTGTTGTTAACCTTGGAAGGAGTCCGGCCCCTCTGTCTGTTACAGATCCCTGAAGCCTGAGCTGCTTCACTGCCGCCTGCTCTGTGCTTATTGTAAAAGTCCCTCAGAGCTTTTGGCTGGCACAGGCTCTGCTCTCCTCAGTGCCTGAATGCCAACTTGATGCTTCCAGTCTAACGATGCATTGAGATTTAAATTCCTCCCCCATTCAGCTTTTTCTCCTTTCTGCTCCATTCACAAGCTTAATTTCAAAGCCCCCATATGCTTTTCCTTAGCATTGAGCATGCTTTTTCCTCCCCTGAGAGTGCTGTTGTACAAGGAATGGCATTTAGAGGCATAGGAATTCCAGAGTTGTTGTTTCATGCACACCAGTATATTTCCTCATAAAAAAAAAGAAAAAAAAAGAAAAACTGAAAGTGAGATCAGTACTAGCTACGGAAATGCAAAAGACCATTCCTTAGGCTTTTTGATTTGATTAAAGCATCTGTGTGTCAGAGAACACGCACGTCTGTGTGTTTTGGATTGTAGCTAATGACTCCACTTGCTGGGATCTGGGTGAACTCGTTAGTGTAATTAGTTCCACATCTTTGCTTCTCTGGTCTGTGGGTGAAATCCTCAACTAAAGGCGGTCTCATTCCCACGAAAAAGCATGCTTTGTGAGCTGTCCACTCAAGCCCCTCCTCCTCTGAAACATGGGATGAGAAGGCGAACTGGTTGGGATTTAGTTCAGCTCGTACAGTAACAGTGACAACCAGCTTTGGTAAGGAACGAAACTGTCAGAGAGAGAAACGCACGCCCACTCAATGCCAGAGCAAGCCAGGTACAGCCTGGCACCATTTTCATAGCTTGAAAAAAAGGATCTTTTATTTGATTTAAAATGTTGGGTATTAGAAGATGGAATGATGGATTTTAAACACAAAACAAACGAACAAAAAAACACACAACAACAACAACAAAAATCAGACCATCAAAGAATGAAAAATGTGCAGAATTTCTAACAATGAACAAAATATGTGACAATGCTTCTTTTCTTTATGTAATTTATAACATGATAATCCCTCATTGCATTACACTGTCCTGGTGCTGCAGAAAATCAGATGGTGTCATCGGCTTGTAAGTCGCCCCAGCACGTCTGACCCCTTACAGTCTGTTTGGGTAGTGAGTGGTCTGTGGAGAACAGCCTGGTTCTTGGTCTAGCATGGTTGGAAGAGGTGTGGAATCATTGGACTTGTATGTGAAGGAGGACATGTTTGCAGTGTTTGCACAATGTGTAGATGCAACAGTTCCTCATGACAATCGTTTAACCTAGCAATGCAATCCAGGAACATGAGAGGGCTATACTACTGAAGCCAGTAGTATTACCATTATACGTTCTTTGTGTTCTCCATTGTGCTGATTCTCTGAGACTGCACATACTGCAACAGAGGCTTCTTATAACAACATGATCATGTCTGTACAAGCTGCCATTTTTTTTTTTTTTTTAATTTTCTGTAAGTGGTGCTTAGTTATTTCTAGTGGATACTCCTGGCAATCAAAAATAACAAGGTTTTTGGTGTTTGCAAGTCACAATGACATGGACGTTAGAACAGTAATTTCAGATTTGATGACTCAAAGCTTACACTATTTGGGTACACATTTTAATGCCAGGTGTAAACTCACACATTTCTCAGTATACATTGTTAACTCTAGGTCTAAATTCTCAGGTTTTCTTTAACAACCTTAGTAAAAAAAAACAAAAAAAAAAACATAAATGTATTGATGATACAACCGGGACTCATAGCAGAACCTTTTTCTTGTTCATTTTGATAGACATACCAGTAATTTATTTTGGTGTAGTATGGTTTTGAAAGTGAAGTATTTAAGTGCTTGTCTGCCTCATGCACTGTACTATGAGTGTTTGTTTTAATTCAAGCCATGATGTTTTCCTAACCATAACCAACAGGATTTTAAGCCTAAACCATGTAATTATTAATGTGTAAACCCAACCATTAACCCTTTGATCCCTAAACCTTAACAACCACCTCAAAACAGCGTTGCAGTAAGTGGAAAGCACAGGGTTAGGCTGGGGATTAACTCAGATCTCTGCTGAATAGAGAAGTGTCGATAGCTTCAAGCTCAATCTGCTTTGATTCACGTGAAATATTTCACCTCTTCATGTCCTCCATGAAGATTTCACAAAATGCACTCAAAATGCGTCATATTGAACTATAGAAGTACATATTATAACATGTATGAAATTTGGATTTTATACGCCAGATATGCTGACATGACCGGTTCTAACGTAAAGAAATGTATGTTTTAGCCTTAACAAAAGGTTGTTCTTTGTAAATGACATGCCCGTCCTCAAACTATGACAGTTTTTAGTAAAAAGAAATCGCTACTCAGTCTCTTTCCCATGATGATGCTTGAAGAGCTGAAGACTGAATACTAATACTGACTTGAAGGTGTCCTTGCTGCTCTCTGCTTTCTGGAGAAATTGATTCCAATTTAAAATAATTTCCTGTTCAAGCAGAGGACACTCAGCTCTTGCCACCACAAAATAACTTGAGATTGAATTGGACAATTGTATAAACACAGTTGCTGCACTGTTGATGCCCTCAACTGAAACACTTGCAGAAAGCGGTGTGTTTTAGCTGATTTGATCTGGTAACGTTACACCCGTAAGTCAAGTCTGGACAGATTAGAAAATGACTCACTCAACAATAATCACTGGAATTCAAGAGTACTCTGGTGCCATCTTCCTCTTGAATTATTAGTCTCTACTCCCCCATACACTCCTAAGAAATTCATCAGCCAAAAACTAGTGTGGTGAAATTAATCAAAAGCATAAATGCAGACTGAAGCTTATTACTGTGATGCTCATGTAAATGCACATAAAAGCAAAATAAATAAATAAATAGAATTATTTAATACATAAGTTCTCAACTAAACTAGTGCTTCTCCATAAATTTCCAGAAAAGCTGACATTTATTTTTGAAATATGGATGAAGAAAAGTTATCACACAGGACATAACTGCTGACTTTCTTCACCATTTCACCATTTGAATGTCAGGTGCAGTGCAACTTGACAGAATTACATTTCCTCAGCCATATACGTCAATTTCTGCCCCATAGGAGCGGCCCAGTTTTCCCATTCTTCCTCCAGATCTTTTTTTATCCAGAGGCATTTAAATCATTCAGAGGGGTCCAAGACTGAAAGCAGGGCAGCAGAGGCGTCTTCCTCTGCAGGAGCCTGGTGATCGTCCTGCCTGAGGGAATTTCATCCCATCCTCCTCTGCTTTTATTGCCCATCAATTATATTATGGAGGCTAAATCTGAGGAACTGCTGAGCCTTAGCTAAATCACTTTTTAATACGGCTGGTATATGAACGGAAATTGGAAAAAAAATAAATAAAAATAACCGTTTTAATCTGAAGGCAGGTAAATACGAGCAAACAGGTGAATGAAAAGTCGGTTGCTGGGGTTCAACTACAGTATTATTATTATTTTTTCAAATTTTGACCTGATTCTGTCTGCTTCTGTTTCATGAACTCAAACCTATAAAAGAGGTCAGTATGCAAAAATGTGGGGGAAAAAAAATTCTATATTATTTCCCCTTACAATTTATTTAAATTATTAGATAATGATATTAGCTGTTAATTGCCCTATTGTAATGAATATAAAATTCAAGTGATTAAAGAGTGCACACATTTGAATACTAGCCTGATATTAAAGTTAAAATAGTTCAGTTGAAAAGATATAAAAGCAGTATCCTGCACCAAGAGTGTCTCTTTGATTTGAAGAATGTGTGTTCTCACGAATGCCAGACTGTAAATCAGCGACTCCCATTGCTGATTTATTAGCATAAATCCCACCCAGCAAATCCCAAGTAAGGAGGTAATGATTACTGTGTAAAAGTACATCCTCACCCTGCATGTCTACCTATGGATATGTCACATATTAAAAAAGAAGAAGGAAAAAGGCCTGGAAAGAGATGAATAATGTATTTAATGAGGCTATTGTTGAATATTGCTTTGCATTTTGTATAAATGCAAATTAAAAACAAGAAACAAAAACAAAACAAAAACCCAACAATTTTGTTGTAAAAAGGCAAAATTCAAAGTATTACATATTTTTTTGTAAAATACATTAATATCCATCCATCCATCCATCCATCCATCCGGGTACTCTGCACTGCTGTTCGGCCCATAAGCCGAAACAACAGTGAGAGACCTACCCCCCACCCGAAGGCGGAGG
>JBAMYA010102142.1:0-20294 GCA_037176975.1 Arrhamphus sclerolepis | reverse complement strand
CTTAGACCCGCCCCTGGAAGCCAGCGCTTCCAGCCCATAGAAACGCTTGGAAGCTCGGCTTCTGCGGGAGGCTTCATTAGTGTGATTTTCACAGCGAACTGAGGCAATTTCACGAGAAATCACTTGAATAAGCTACGGGATGACATGTAGTAATCATGAAAGTAAATGCAATATTGGGCATATCTCATATTTTGTGAATTACTGTTTTACTGTCAATTTAACATTGAAGATGTAGCAGAGAATTTCAGAGGTATTTTGGCTTCCCTGCTGTCTGGGACAAATCGCCTCTGCTGGAGTGTGTGAAAACCTTTTAGGTCACTTTAGGCCTGAACTTCATTAAATACCTTCAGTTCTTTAGCACAATGGTTGCACTAGAAACATAGGCAGAGAGAAGGAATCTTGCAAAGTCATTCTAGTACCACCTACAGGAGTGAGATGGACCGTCTGGTGTCACGGTGCAGCACCAACAGCCTGTAGCATAACAGCCTGGTTTGCTGCAGCCACAGCCAGGGACAACCATCCGCTCTTCTGAGAAGGTGATTGGCTGCAACTTCCCATCTGTGCAGGAGCTGTACATCTCTAGGACCTGGAAACCTGCAGCCCGGATCGCAGCCGACCCCTCTCATCCCTGCAGTCATCCTGCTGAACACAACCCCACCAACTCATTACTTATTAATTTAGCTCATTTTACGACTTATTCTTTATTCTATTTTGTGTATATGTTCCAAACTTGTATATAGGTCTACCGTTTTTGCATCTAACACTATGAAAAATTCCAAGTTCTCTAAAATGTTTTTTTTGTTTGTTTTACGGTAGCTGCCAATAAAGCTTTTCTGATCTGATCTGTGATAGAATCAGTCTGAGACTACGTAGAGACTTTGGAACAAATTACAACATAAACTGCTACATGTTCTCCGAAGAAACATAATTTAGATGATGAATTATGCTCTAAAATAATTTAGTCTACTTGCAGTTCCACTGGCAGGTAAAGTACACAAATCCCTTGGAATTACCTGGTTGTGTATTATTTGTTATAAAATGTGATATTTATCATTTACCATTGTCTGAGTCACAATAATAGACAAATGCCATCCATCCTCAGGGTCATTACCCTGCTGCATCACCCTGAGCTTCAGCTGGCAGACTGCCACCCCATAATCATCCTGTCGGATATTGCTGGTGAACTTCGTGATTCGGTAACTGTTATTTATGATGTCACTTGCAGCATCGACGGGTAACAGCTGGACTCTCCATAGACAGGGAGGACGGAAACTTGCTTCCAACAGTTGAACATCTGCGATGCAGAGGTGCCCCTTCACAGTAACATGCAGGGTTACACCATCTGTTGTGTCCAAGTCCTGCTGCCTCTGCTGCTCCACTTCTGTTGGTCTGTCTGAAGCATTTTGTCCACCTGTATCGTCCAAAATCTATGTAGAGAGATGCTAGAGTCAAAAACGAGTGGTCATGCTCCCTCTGTGACCTGCAGGCTCATCCGTCCTGCCTCCAGGGAATCTAAAGCCTGATTTATGCTTCTGCCTAGCACCTGAGCCACGCACGGCCACTATCCTACCTCTGGTGTTTACATTATTGTTTGCACTGGTCTGTAATTACACCACCAACCTCTAGGAGGCAGTGTGGGTTCTTTTTGTTAACTTCCTGTATGTAGCTTATGGTGTGTTTCATTTGTCCAAGTGGGAAATTTCAACTGGAACGCCCCCTGAAGTCAGAATTCTGAGTTGGAAACTCGGAGAATTCTCACCACCCCCGACAATCGAAGATGGCTGTGTCCAGTGTAAACAACAGAAGCAACTGCATTATTCCATTTATTAACACTTCTGACTCATGTTTGTGGCACTAAATCAGCCACATACATAGTAATATTCAACTTATACATATGGAAAAGCTGCTATATTGTGTTGTTTACATTTTTTCATGTGGTACATACGAACTACAATGCAGGACATGCTAACAATGGCTAACAATAGCCGCATAGTAACTTATGTTTGGACAAAACAAGCTTATGTAGACATTGCCATCTTGTTTTCTGACTTTATCTTCCTGTTTGGTGGCGGTTGGCAAGTTTTTTCCGACTTTGTAACTGGAACGCTGATAACTTGGCTGTGACGTCATTCCCAACTCCGACTTCCGAGGTAAATGGAACGCAGCATTAGACAAAATACTTTATTATTTCCCAAAAGGAAGTTCCGTCATACAACAAAATATTATTTATGCAAATAAAGTATATTTTATGCAAATAAGCACTGATAAATGTTGAACATCAGTCGTAGCAGCAAAATATCGTTCTACCTGACTTGAAAAACAAAAAAAGAAATAGTGGCAGGAATTTCAAAGATTAAGAACAAATTGGTTCACACCAACGGTCTAACTACAATGGTCAAATTGTCGTCGTTTTTGTTGTCCCTTTTTCTCCTCAGATACATCCTTGACCTCCCTTCAACTCATCTGTAGTTTGGGTCTTTTTTCTGATCATTAGATGGTTTTTCTGAAGCTTCCACATGAAAACAACTTCCCGTCGTCATGGATACTCAAGTTAACAGATGTTTAAAAATGTTCACAAGGGCCAGAATTAAAGAATTAAGAAATCCTCCAGGCGTCTAAAGCCAGCATGGAAATGTTTCAAAGATCATATAGTTGAAACAGAGACAGGCTGAGTATTCTCCTTGAAAAAGTCCAAACAAGATTTTCCCAGCACACGTTTCATTTTCCTTTCCTTCAGGTTTGAGAAATGTTTTTCTGACATCAACACGGCCTTTGCGTAGCGCTCTGCCATGGACGTCCCTTCTGTTCAATTACTAATACATGGCAGACTGGTGAACGGAGATGTTTGTCAGCTCCAACGTGTCTTCAGGCCTTCAGCTGCTCCTCGTGGCTTCTTCTTTACCTCTGAATATTCTTTGTTGTATGTTTGGAGTCATCTTGGCTGGACGCCTACTTACCCCTTACGTCCTACTGGGATGAGTAGCCGCAACATTAACCAACCGAGCAAAGTTACACTGAAAGATTTTTTAAAAAGACAACTATCCTATAAAAAAAACAAAAAAAAACAAAACAAACATAAAACTTTTTGAGACATTGAACGTATGTTTACCACGTTTATCGTCTTGTGGGCTAACTAAGGGCTATGATGGACCGACCTTATTACATCAGTGGACGTCTGGACTGTCTCTGTTTGAGGACAGTCCAGCTGTGGACTGATGGATGCTTAAACTGCAGATCAGCTCCTCCAGATCATTTGTCTTCAGAGGTCTCCTGTTTGGTTCACATTAGCAGGTGCTTCTGCTTTAAATGTTTTGTAATTCTAAACCGGATCTTCAAATGCATTTTATTAACTGGACTCCTGGTTGGCAATTAACAAGTAATTAGACTCTGCTGTAAGTTTTCCCTTAAACACTGAGAATGTTGAATGAGCAGGTTCAAAAATGACAGAAGAAATTTTAATTGATGAAACACGTTGTATTTGTTCATTTTTGTGTCTTAGAAGAAGACAGTGGTTAATTTTGCTTAATTTTGCTCCTGTAGCTGCAAACATGCGGGTCATGGGTTAGAAGACGGGAGTGATAGAAAACAGAGTCATGCCAGCATCCACAGGGGTTGGGGTGTGGGAGCGAGCCAAGCCCAGAAACCCCCCCAGCCCCCACCCCTCACCCCCCCATGATCTCCACCCAATTAGCATGGAGCTCCATCTGCTGCCTACAAACACACAAACAACCTCGATCACGCAGAAGCACGAGCATGCTGGCGCACGCACGTGCACAGAGCTTCCATTATAACCGTCACTCGGTGACAAGATAAGTGATGGCCTCGTCCAGCCTGCCGTCAATTACAGCCGAACGTGAGACGGCCCATGCACCATCACAGTGTTTGGGAAATTGTAAGTTTGGGAGGGGTGTGTGTGTGTGTGTGTGTGTGTGTGTCTTGCAGAGTTCTCTCTCTATTTGCTGTGCTGCAAACATCTGCAGAAGGCTGCTCCATCTCTGCTGGCTGCAGGCGTCTCTCCTGCGATCAATATTTAACTGTGTACCCCTCACTGAGACACAAAGACGGAGCTTGGGGTGTGGTGGGGTGGGGGGCCTGACAGAGAGGAAGCATAGGAGCGCTCCTGTTTGTCGCCGTTTCCTCCACCTGCCAGCTGTAGCTGATGATATTCAACTTTGACATTGTTGCAGAGTTGAGTGAAGGCTGACAAACAGGACCAGAAGGCATTCGTCCTTAATTGGAGTTTGTGCCGTGACACCCGCTGTCTGCTCAAAAAAAAAGAGAAGAAAATAAATGGCTGAACAGCGAGACTTCCTCCAGGAAGTGTTTGCTAAACGACTCTGTAATTGAGCCACATCGTTTCATGCTGTGTGATCAACATGGTCAGTGAACGCCCCTGACTGTCTCTAATTACAGAAATGATTAACTTTCACATTCTCTCATCTCAACAGCATCGCTGCAACATAGTACAAGATGGTTTTCTTTTTTTAAAAAATGATCAACTTCTTTGCTTTTACTGCAGTGTTGGGGAATCAGATGCCCTGTCATAGTTCAGAACTGTTTCAAACACACTCACTCTGGCTGACGGAGGACGTGCGGCCTCGTTTCAGTGACTGACCAGCAGCTTATTTACAATTTAACAAAATGACTGTGAACACAGCATGAATTGACTTCATAATTTTAAATCTACAATGGCAGCATTTCTAATTAATTCTCATTACATATAGTGTAGATCCAGTCAGAAGCCAATGACTTTAAAGCGACACCAAGCGACGACCATCCCACTTCCAGGTTGATGTTCATCCAGGAAAGAAGCCTTGTTGCAGTTCCTTGACTGACCACTAGGTGCTGACTCCAAAACAGAGCAAATCCCCTTTGTTAAAAGGTCCAATTTTGCAGCAGAATTAAACATATTTACAGCCTTTTTTTCCATCTGTGGTTACATCCATGACAACGTACCAGGGTGAATTTTGTTGCATTACATCAGATAAATTTATATTAAGCAGTAAAGCTGACCAGTCAGATACTTGGATGTCATATGATGTGCTTGACTGACAGCTAGCCATTAGCTCTGCCATTGACTTTGACAGCTTTGTCCCGCCTCTTTGCAACATGGCGCCACACAGTTCCAAGGAAAAATGAGCTTCAAAGCCTTTCTGTACACATCTGCGGGTCATGTGACTTGATTATTTCTCCAGTACTTACAGTCAATGGGCAACACCATGTAAGACTGTGTTCTTTAGCGCCCCTCTCTGGTTGAGAAGTGCAGTTGTAAGTTACCGTTGCTGTGTGAGCCTCTCCAGGAGCAACGCAACACACGAGCATTTGGTGACCAGCTGGCGAGAGAAGAACCGGCGAATCCCGAGGACTCATTTAGAAACGATCATTACACCCAACTGGGACTAATAATAGTAAACATCCTGCTAGCTATCAAAGTCAGCCACATTACCTCATGTTCTATTACAAAATAAACTATGAACCTGTGAGCAAACAAAGAACTTCAGTAATATAGCCTAATATCAACCAAACTCATGCTCTCTAACCATTTTGGTACCCTAGGCAAGATTATGGTCCACACATGGACATGTTTATTTTGTTTTTTTTATGTTAATTAGCTATTCTAGCTTTAATATGATATAATATGACATAACTTCAATATATTGATGGTTGCAGACAATATTTCGTGTTTATTGTATTCATCATCATATATATTTTATTGTGCTACTTTAACTATGATATTAGAAGTACGTATGCTAGCTTCTAGTGATGATATTGTTGGTATTCTTAAATGGACTTTTTTTAAAAGTTCAAATATGTGGCTTTATTGCATTCAAATGAAAACTGGAATGTGTTACTCTGTGTACAGTGGACAGGATAGGTTTAGGACCAAGGACCAAGGATCATTTTTTTTTTTTTTTTAGAGAATCTGTGGCACCCCCCTCCAGCAGATGGCGCCCTAGGGAACCGTCTGGCCTATGACGACAGTTCTTGGACGTAGAGGGCAAGTAAATATTACTAATCCTTTAGCAGTAAGGCTCGGGTGCGATTTGTCTTGTGCATTGAATTACCAATAAAATATTTTTAGAAACTTTTTTTAGTGGGTTAGAATTGGTTTTAAGTTTGGTGTGTTACTTTAATGGGAACAAGTGGATAGAGATAAATGATGGTCCCATTCTCCAATTTGTGTTGTTCAGTTTAGTGAGGAAAACAAAAGGGTGCAACTCTTCTGGTTTGTATGAGAAACTGTTTAAACTTCATTGTTATAAGTTCACCATAAACATAATTATTTCTACCATTAGTGCTGTTAAGGTCACTGTGTTGTTAGTGATTACAGATAATGTCTGAGAGTTGTTGAATGTTTTACAGATTAGCACAGCTACTTTTAAATGACTTTAATGCTTTGAGTCTTGGAGGTGATATTTTGACCAAATTAATGCTGACAATTCAGACTTTGGGAAGAGTTTTTAAAAAGGTAATTAATCACTGACCCATTCTCCGCAAATAAATGGAAGGAGGAACCTTTTTCATTTCCTTGTTAAGAGCATTTTTAATGCCACAGTAGCCTTGATTCTGTAGCTGGCTTTGAAACATGAAGCATGGTGAATTATTTATTTATTTATTTTGTATGAAGAAGCACAATTAGCAGAAAAAAGGAAAAGAAAGGACAAAGAAAATACAGTGCAAATACACAATTAAACATGATAATGGAAATTTGGAGCAAATGCAAAACATGATGAGATGCCTGGTGAATGTGATGTTATACAGTTTCTAATCACAGATTTATTGTGTCGAAAACAACAGCTCCACATTTTGGAAAAAAAAAACATTCATCTTCTTTCTTGCCAAAATTCAAATGAGGAGAAAGATATCGCTCTCTAAATATGAAGTAAGCCATCATCCAAACTCAGCATGAAGACAGTAAATGGGGGAATAAGCATCCTGACTCTGTCTCCAGATAACAGAATTCACCTGGCAGCACCTCTGCAGCTCATTAAATCAAACTTTATTTCTTGTTTGTGTTATCTGCACAGAAAGTACGAAAATGTTGCGA
Organism: Arrhamphus sclerolepis; assembly: GCA_037176975.1. Lineage (NCBI taxonomy): Eukaryota > Metazoa > Chordata > Actinopteri > Beloniformes > Hemiramphidae > Arrhamphus > Arrhamphus sclerolepis. The sequence goes on along the minus strand of JBAMYA010102142.1, from coordinate 13,246 downwards.
GGCAACGTTGGGCAGGAAGGAATATTATCTCGGCGGGTATTCATGTAAGTGCTACTTTAAATTGTCAGTTGAAATGTGACAGAATTTTTATTATTTTTTTGTGGTAAACAGCAGTGCAGTCAGTTTTAGTTCAAACTCTGGAATATGACCCCAAATGGGAAAATAATTGGGATGATATTAAAGTGCAAAAGGGGGAAAAAAGACATATCCTTTGACTTTTATTTCTTTGTGTATGGTACAAACCCAAGAAATTTATTTTTCCACTGTCCTGCATGTCTTAAGGCCAAGTTCAAACTACGATTTTTATTTTTATTAGATTCATTCAAATTAAATTGCACAATCCGAAATTGGTAGATAATTAATTGCATTGTGGCATCACAGCTACAGAAATAAATCTGAGCATATTTCTGGTGCAGCATTATTATGTCATTAGCAGGCTGCTGCTAACATGCTAATGCACTGATGACTCTAAAGTTAGCATTGTCGTAGTGGCTTTTGTGTGTTTTGAAAAGAAAGTAAATAAAATCAAGAAAAAGAAATGTCTTTCTTCTTTACTTGAGGTGCATATTTTTCTTCCCGTTTCTCTTTGTATCTAGTGATGTTGTCGCTAGGCTACTGTGCTGTGTAGACGCTGATGTTTATGTTATTTCATGGTGCGTTCCTATTGGTTGGTTAGCTGACAGAGATGGTAAAGGCAGCAACAGGCCGTCACACTCAGATGGTTCCTCCAGATTTCTGAAACTGGTGATAACTGTCGTTCATCGTTTCTCCTGTCTCACTGCAACCACCATTTTTGAGCTACGATGGACCGTTCTTCCCACGACTGCCCATCCAAGTACAGGTGTGAACCCGGAATAAAACAGGACTGCATTTGGACTCCCCTGGCTTATATCAACCCAGGATGGGTTTATTTCAAGTGTCACCACAGAAACAACATCTGAAGTTCTGCCAAAGCTGAAACATGGACCACTGGTTAGAACACTGTTCTAGCTCGACTGACTTAGCTTCTGCTAGCTCAGGGTGATAATTCATATTACTTCATTATTCTTTTGCTTGTTTGTATGTTTGTTTTTCATTTTGTCCAAACATATTGCTACCATCCATAACAAAGAAAGAGCTGCTGGGCCATCCTGCTGGCCGCCCACCAGTAGTCAACTCCTCCAAGCAGACTTAAGATGGAACGTGCAATCAACCACTTACTGGGATGTTTGCCGCTTGACAAGGACAGAGTTCACCTGGGACTCGTGGATCACCGGACATCTAACTCCCTCATATACACGACAGATGGGCATCTCTCTCACCGTCGGCCCGCAGGTCGCAGGGTAGATGACTGCAGGTCCCAGCAAACTTTCACTTGGAATGGTCTTGAAAAGATCCACTGTGGCTACCAGCTCCTTAAGCCAAGCTGCTCTGGAGAAACTGCAGAAGTTCTGGTGGGCCTCTGGGGCAGGTCTTCTCGTCATATCAGTGGAAGCAGAAGAGTTAAGAACATTCCTTCAAGGCAAAAACGTCTCGCTTTTCTGAATTTGTTTCAAGTTCAGCTAGTTAAGCTAGAGTTTATTCTGGCTTTGGATCAAAAAAAGAAATGTTTCACCACCAGTAGCTGTTTTATTTTTGTCTCTTTTACTGTCCACTAAAGTGGGATTTTCTGAACGTAACCCTGCTGTTAGTGTTTTACCACAACAAACATCTTCCTCCTCATCAAATCTCACACTGTGTCATTTACTTTCCCATTTCTGTGAACACTTTCAGACCCAATTACTGCAGTATAAGACATGGCAGGACCTTCCCACAGTTATTTAAACATCTATGACACCATTTCCCAGTTAAAAGCACAAATACAAGCTTTTTCAGTTTTTACAAAACACAAATAGGACTGTATGTGTAAATCATAATAAATAAACTTCAGAGCCACTGTTAATACCCTAACAGGTCTGTCTGAAATAGTAACTCTGACAACATGGACCTGGGGGGAATAAGCTCATGTTCCACTTTAACTTGTTTTTATTAAGGTCAACTGCTGACATTTTAACTCAGGTGAGCAAAGCTGAGCTCATAACAGAATAACGTTGAAGCCACACAGCAGCTGATGCTAAAGTCCTCATAATTTATGGAGATGGAGGATTAATTGAGAGAGCTGAGCCACTGCGGAGAGGACATTTTTAAAAATGCATGTGTGGACGGATGAATAAATGGTTAAAACACAGAGGACGGCGCCAGTGCATTGTTTTTATTTGGTTCTGCTGTCGCAGCATCCGTCCAAAAAGAGGAAAGTGCTTTTCTGTGGAAAATTGCCATTTTGTTTCCATTTCCAATCCATCTCCTGTGGGAAATGTGGCACTGTGTTTTGTTGTTTTGTTTTTTTTTTCTTATTAATTCTGTGCATGTTTTAGTGAAATGTGTGCAGGGAATATTAAAGCTAGTTCAGTGGCCAACAACAGCAGTAAAGCGGTACAGGCTTCTGTCTCTGTAGCCACATGTGTTGCCTCTGCTGGCTGCACTTCAAGTCCTGCTGAAACTGCCTCCATCTCTTCTTTTTGGTTTCTTGAATTCATGAAATGCTAAAATCTCTCCCTTCATGTGAAGCCCATTGCATTCAGACCAACACTGCTGGGCAAAACAAAATGATCTGCACTTATTTATCGTTGAGTCTGATACAGAACCATGGAGTGTTACACACTTTTCTTTTTGAAGCCAGGCTGCCACCCAAACTGTGTCTCCTCCGCCAACATGCCTTTTGCCTCCCACTCACCACTGCTGTACATCACTTACATACATACAGTGGTTGAAGAAGCAGTATGACCCAGCAACCAGGGGTGGAGGACTCGGGACCGGTCTTTGTCCCGAGATCGGTCTCGATCTGCTTTTTCCAGTCTCGGGCTTGGATCGTTACGCCTCAGTCTTGGTCTTGATGACAAATTGGATCAGGGCAGGTTCATGTCGTTTTGTTAAAAAAAAAAAACAAGAAAGAACATAACTCCCTTCAGAATGTGAATTAAAAACAACATCAGTGATCAGAGCGCCGCTGGACTCCGCCATCTCAGACAAAATATGATGTTGTTATTGCTTGCTGCGAGAATGGTTCTTTGATTATTGCGGCAGTTGGTCCTTTGGTTTAAAAAAGAAAATATTCATCTGCAGTCTTGCTTTCACTGAGCACACACCTGCTGTCTCATCACCAAATATGTCCTTGGTTTCAGAAATTATTAAATTTGCTTGAAAAGCAAGAAGGGGAAAGAAGAAACACTGGGTGGGCAGCCTGTAAATTTTGTCCACCTCCAGGATTATATGTGAAGTAAGCTGGACAACGTCTAGTTTTGCTAGGCATCTACAGCAGGCACACAAGGAAAAGTAAGTGCCTAATTTACTAACTAACATCAATCTTCATTCAAATGTGACAACGTAGTGTAGGCTAATAAGTGTTCAAATACTAATTTAACCCAGTTCAGCACATCTGCCAGCAAAATTAATCAAAATACATGCACAACATACACTATTAACAATTAACCATTATTTCATTAATTTTTGTTAAAAATTAATAATGTCCTGAAATATTTGTTGAAGTTCTAAACAATCGGCCTGCGTCTTGGTCTCAGTCTTGGAAAGTCTGTTCTAGGTGTTGGTCTTGGGTCTTGGAGGATGCGGTCTTGGCCTTGCAAGAACTGGTCTTGACTCAATCATTTCTGCAAACTCACTTCACAGACCAATGTGTCAAACTCAGGGCCTGAGGCTTACTTCATTTATCTGGGCCAGAAGAGCGCACAAAGACAATGATACACTTCTAACTAAAACATTTCTACGGGATTTTCAGTGCGACTGAAGGTTTGATTTGGTACTAACATCAAAAAGTGGAATAACTGCTGAGGAGAGCAGCTGGTTTCTGTCAAAAAGTCATGATTAAGCAAACATTTAGCAAACATTTGCAAAAAAAACCTCAAAAACTTAAGAAAAAGTTACACATTTTTGTCAAAACTCGGGATTTTGTAAAATTAACTTTTCAATCTTTTTTAAAAAGGGGATTTTTTTTTAGGACAAAAAGCTGAAATTATACAAAATTTGGAATTTTAAGACTGTTGCAATTTTATGTCAAATTTTGCAAAAGCTTTCTGTATAATATCACAATTTTGTAGCATTTCTGAATGAACAACAGAAAGTCCTGGTTGTAGAAAGAAAAATAGAATATTCTCTTTTACAAAAAAATTAACTTTTCTTTTTAATATGTGATTTTTACAAGAAAAAAAATCTAATTTTAGTTCAAAGGTCTCAATTTCATAACAAAAGTCATTCTTTTTGCAAAATTTTAGATTTTATTTCAACATTTTTAGAAAAAAAAACTTGTGATATTTACAAAATATCAACTTAAAAAAAGTGATTTTAAAAGAAAAACATGTGATTTTAGTACAAAAGTCTAAATTTTTAAAGAAAAGACTGAACATTTCAATTTGAAATTCACTTTGATGTTTTAAAACTAGTGGAAAATATTGAATGCATAATGGGCCATTTAATGGTAACTATGGTGACGATGTGGCCCAGGATGAAATAGCTGAGGGTGTATATCAGTGTCTGTCACTCCTGGATCTTTGTTTCAGTGCTTTCCTGCAGAAATGTTTGCACAGATATGAGTTGAGAGGAAATGTGCTGTCCAGATCTCGCAAAACGTTGTTAAAATTCAATTGTCGTGGACTCGTATGGTGTCACTCTGCAGAAAGATCACACTCCAGTCTCTTTTGTTTTAAGCCAGACTGTTTGCCATTGTTTTTTTATACATTTGAATTGTGATCTGTTGATATTTTTATTTAAACTCCTTTTTATCATTCTCGGTCATCAACAGTTTTACCACATCATTACTTCAGCTTTGCTTTCAACATCTAAAGCCATCTGGAGCCTTTTATTTGACCTTAAATTGATTTGATGAACAGTGAAAGTACCTAAACCCTTTAAATTAACTTGTTTTTGTGGATTAATTTGCCTGAAAATGTGATCTGATTTTCATCAAGTCACAACAAAATGCGTTTAAGCCAGTAACACAAACTTTAATGGTGTCTCATCTTTATTGCACACACACACATTGAGCATTCACATGCTAAACCATTTCTCTTTGCAGAACTGCTTCAGCACAGTTGTAGGCTTTTCTGTAGGTGTTTCTGTATTTACAGTATAGAGTTGGGGTCTCTTATGGGGCCAAGTCTTATTTTCTTTTATTCAAGCCATTCTGTGAAGGATTTACTTCCATTAGGATCATTGTACTGCTACATCACTCAACTTGAGCTGATGGAAAGTCATTCTGACATCCTTTTGGATACTTAAACTGTAAACTACAAAGCACCTGTGTTTGCCCAAATGAAACATGTCACTGACAATTAGCCGCAAGGTGCTTTCAGTATCTACGCCTGCTTATATGAGCTCAGCTGTAAAGGCTTACATCCGTTAAGCTCACACAAGAACATCTGTTGCCTTGTCCTTGTCTTCTCATCACACAATGAGATCTTTGTGCAGACTGTTCTCCACATGGTTCCTCAATGGTGCAACAAGCTACCAGCAGCTACCAGAGCAGAGTCGTCCCTCTCTATGTTCAAGAAGCTCCTGAAAACTCTCCTCTTCCAGGAAAACCTTCTGTCGTAGCTGCATCCTCTCTTTAACTTCCTAACCTGCACCTGAATCGTGTCCTAGCTGCACTGACCTGAACGCTGATTTAACTACACTTAATTTACTGCGTTACTGTAGCTTGATTGTATTTCCTCTGTCGTAAGCCACTTTGGATAAAGGTGTCTGCTAAATGTAATGTAATATAAAAGTATTGTAAGGCCAAACTATGATGCTCCCTCCACCGTACTTCACTGGGGTGATATTTGGATGTTGACAATGTGCCGTTTTTGTGCCAAATATCGTGTGGAGAATTCTTCCCAAACAACTTTTGTTTCATCAGTCAACATCATTTCTCAGTAGTCTTGTGGATTGCAGAGGTGGTCTCACTTTCGTGGCCGTCATTAAGCTTGATTCGAAAGCCTTAAAGAGGGCCTTACAGCAAGCTCCAGGTCGCAAAAAAATGAGAACAAGAGTGACAAATCAGATTTAAGCAAAGAGGTATGAGAAAGGAAACACCTGAAGGACAACAACATCTGAGTGATGCATGACAAGGGCTTGGAGCTGTGAGTGTTCGACATCTCGTCTACCCCGAGGTGGCGCCTGCAAGCATAATTTAACATTTTCATTTGTCTAGTTATGGAAATCTGAAGTGATTTTCAAAACCCCATGTCTATATACATCTGATGTCGTGAAGAAACACAGCCTGTTCAATGTTCTATTGTTAAGACTGAAGTGTGACCTAAATTCAGGAAACTCAGAGGCAGCAGAAATTCAGCAAAATACTTTAAAAAAAAAAAAGGCAGGGAATCCAGAGAACAAGAAAATTTGAGAAAAACTGGAATCCAACAGAATACAGAGGAAAAAAGAGAGAGACCAAAAGCAGCTGACGATCCAAACAGGCAGAGACATGAACCGTTAGGAGAGATGGAACCAAGGGAAGTCAAACTAGAACTTAAAACATAAAGAAACAACCTCGAACCAAGAAACCAATACAAGTAAGAAAGCTACTAAGTGAAGCAACCAGAACAAAAAACAAACTACAACAGGAGAACCAGGAAAACGTCAAGAAAGACAACTAAAATACAGTAAAACTAACACACAGTAAACTTAGATTCATCAGTCTGAAAGAAACAAAACATAGGTCCAAATGAAAACAAAGGAAAATAAATCCAATATAACGTGACCCTTAAGGCAGGTACAAAAAAGCACGAAACGTGTCATTGTTTTTCTGGGAATTTGTAAAGACGCTACTGAAATAAAACAGCATCTGAGATGGTAAGTCCACTGTGAAGGACGGTGATTGACTGCAGGTTCCAGCACAATTCTGCTTCAGTGAGGCTGGCTGAAGGAGATGATTTCAGGTTTCCTCCAGACAGAAGTGTGCTGCAGTCAACCAACACTTCATTACCTAAATGTTGGAAAACATACTGATGCCATTGGTTACAGAAGGATTTCCAAACTTCTGAATTAGCCAGTGAGCACTGATGAGACCATAATCCAGAAGTGGCAAGAACAGAAAACCATGCTGCTCTCAAAATTTCTGACAGAGGCATGAAAAGAGTTGGTCCAAGAGCCAAGAGCCACTCGTGGAGAGCTTCAGAAAGACCTGGAATTAGCAGGTACAATCGGGGAAACCTGAGTACTGCAAATATGTTATCCACTGGGTGGCAGCTGTGGTTGAATTTTACTGAGAAAAATGCTGATGTGTTTTATATTTGTTTTACCTGCTGTATATATGGTAAACCCATGAAGCTAATGCCAGTTCCTCTGACCTCTTCAAGCCTTTAGCTGTTGCTCATGAGCGTTGTGCCTTTGGAGTCATCTCATGCTGGTGTCCAGTCTGAGAAAGAGCAGCTATGGTACTAAACAGTCACCACATATCAAAAATTTGTCGAACTGTGGACTGATCAGCCTCTTCACACTCCTTTTTGCGGCCTGGTTCACATGAGTACTGTCTTTTACAATATTAATCTGCATTTCCAAACTCATTTTATTAATTGGACTGGAAGTGTTCGAACTACTGATTCTAATTAGCTTTCATTGATGCAGTCAGTCTGTAGACTTTTTCACTTCAGTGAGTTTGTTCGATAAAGACATGAGAAAATATCATTCTTGTTAGATGTGTTAGGAGCTCAAGAACATTGCATTTGTCTATAATTGTGACTAAGATGTCTTCAGTATTATCCGGACAAAGATTATGCCCGTTTAACTCTCGTACTGTGAAACTCTAACTTTGAAAATGGTAATTTATTTATTTATTGTAATATCTAATTATTTTATGCCTAACATGGTCAAATAGGTTTTCTCCTGTTGAGAGGGGTCAGGGGGAAACCAGCAGTCAGAGCTAACCAACCATGAGTAACTCCTGTCAGACTGGTTTTCTCTGCTGAACAAACACTGGGTCTGGAGGGATCATTAGACGGAGACACCGTGAATTTCTTCGGTGTATATTTTGTGTGCGAGTGTCAGTTCGGCTGCTGCCCTGCAGTTTATCATCGTCCGTGTTGCCACACCACTCTAAATATCTTGTTAAGCTGTTTGCAGTTCCGGCCTGAACGTTGTATTTATTTCCAAGCTGAAGTTTAAATTTAACTGAATTGAATGTTGCCTTTTTTAACAGCTTATTTTGTTTTCTGGGTCTAAAAGTTATTTATTGAACTCCAAGTAAAATTATGTGTCAACAGAGATGTACAGTTAGGAAGTTTACAGTATAAACAAGTCATTTAGCAGGGGACGCCTGTTTAAAAATAACATTCTGGGGGGATGTACAACGAGCGCTGTCCCCTCTGAATTCAACCGCTTCCTGCTTTCTTAAAAGCTCCTCTTTCCTTCTCTCTTCCTCCTTTTTCCACCTGCCTTTTTCCATTCTGCCAAAGGCCATTGTGAGTCCACTCACAATATGTGTCTCTACAGTTGAGCAGCGTCTTCATAGACCTCTCGCCTCCCTCTCGCCTCCCTCTCCTCCCACCACGCTAACCTGTACCTCGCTGCCTCCTTCTCCGTCCCCGAGGCTCTGACCCGGCCAAATGTCTGACAGCTCACTAAACAGAGTGGCCCCGTGATCTGCATGGAGATAAACACAAACACACACACACACACACACACACACAGAAAAACTGGCAGACTAACACGGTATGTATTGCTTGGCAAGCCCACAGTGCTGCAGTCTACTGTTTGTGATTGGATGCTTTTGGTATTATTTTCTAAAATTGCATCACTTCACTCAAACTTTTCAACTTAAGGCACGTATAGTTTCTGGTGGTTTGAATCACAACTCACAGTCTGCTGGGACGACATGCAAAATACATTAACTTTGACTTTTATTTATTACATGCAGCACATCCAGAAAGTATTCACATTGTTTCACTTTGCCCACGTTTTGTGTTACAGCCTTATTAGAGCCTGAAATGTAACAACCCAAAATGTAACAACAACCCGGAATTTAACAACAATATGAAATGTTATGAGAAAAAATGTAATGAAATCCAAATTGTAATAACTGGTCGATAATGTAACAAGATGCTGAGTCAAGAACATAATAACTTTTTGCCCACAGTGTAACAACTTAATTTAACTCATTTGGGCTCATTGCTTCAGTGTTTAGTGTAGTATTGTGCACCAATGCCCCACCTTATATATATCATATACTGTGTATGGGGGGTGAGCACTGACACCCGAATACATCATTTACTCACTCTATAATGTAATAAAATTATTACACTATTAGGAGAAAAATATTTTGCCTGGCCCATAATGTAGTATTTGCAACATCCAAATGTAACAAGTTGTTACATTTGGACATTTCAGGTTCAACATCTTGTTGCGTTATCAACCAGTTATTACATTTTGGGTTTTATTACATTGTTGTTTTATTACATTTCGGGTTCAGTGCTTTTGTTACACTGTCGACCAACTATTACATTTCTGGTTTTATTACATTTATTTTAGAACATTTCTCGTTGTTGTTACATTTCAGGCTCTAACAAACCTTATTCTACAATGAAACTTCTTTCTTTTTTTATTTAAAACTCAAAAAAAAAAAAACATAATGACGATGTTAAAAAAAAGGTTTTTTTTGAGATTTTTGCAACATTATTAGAGGTAGAAAACTAAAACCAATCACATGTACTCACCATGAAGCTGAAGACTGAGCTCAGCTGCATCCTGTTTCCACTGATCATCCTCGAGATCCTTCTACAGCTTCACTGGAGTCCACCTGTGGTAGATCCAGTTGATTAAACATGATTTGGAAAGGCGCACACCTGTCTAGATAAGCTCCTACAGTTGGCAGCGTTAAAATGAATGCAAGCCGCAGTGCACAATGATGAAATTAATTTACTGCATGTTACAGTGACAGAAGTAGATCAGAGAGTATTTCAGACTCTAAACGCAGCATCATCACCTCATCAGCAGGATGCAGCTAATGTGCTAATAGGTTAGCGTTGCTCTAGTGGAGTTTGTGTGCTTTGAAAAGAAAAAACAAATCCACATATTGCAAAGGAGGAAGAGGGATTGGGGACCAAACTGGACTGGACTAGTCTGTCTGTAGTCTGTCTGTAGTCCCGACTGTGGAGAAATTTTAAAACCAAACGTGACGACCCTGTGCTGCAGTGTGAGAGGGAACGTATCATTGTTGTACAGTATAATTATGTGTATCTGATAACATTGTGTTCAGATCGCATCTTCTCCCTGACAAACACGCTTTTTGTCTCGGCCTCTCACTGCCAGACACGCGCACACACATTTACACACACAAGCGCACGGAGCAGAAAGCAACTAAATGATCCATAAATAGTGATTTATGAGATAAGGAGGAACGTCAAAAGCGGGATGTGAAATATTCAGCAGTTGTTCCATATTCACGACAGATTTAGAGATGCATGGATCTGCTGTGCAGCAGCAGGTTATACACACACTGATGCACTCTGTCACCCTGGAGATCGAAGCGTGCACGTTAGCTTGTCAAACACTGGCTTGAGGGGAGGCTCATATGTTACCGCTGCTTTATGGGCACCGTCATCAGTTTTTACGCAAGTTTAATAACCCCTGTCCTGCCTGTAGTAGGCTGTGCACATTTTGAGGCAAAATGTGGAAAAGCAGGCCTAGTCATGCATACAAATACACACAGGCACACACACGCTCGTGTAAAAACACCCCCTTACGCACAAGAAAATAGACAAATTTATAAAAAATGCTGCACGTGCTGGACAAGTACACAGACTCCAGTCACGGCTGCTTCCTCTGATGAAATTGAACTGAAGGCTGTAACCATGTTCTTAAGCTGTATAAAGTATTGAAGTGCTGGGATTCCTTTCTGGGATTAGAGGCCGTCTGCAGTCTTTTATTTTTATAAGCTCAGCTGCCAAGTTTGATTTCTGCTACAGCTCTCACACACATGCATGACACACACTTTCATTGGCTTTCCACAGCTGTGTGAATTTTTCAGATCCTTCTCCATTTGTTACTTTCATAAAACTCTGTGTGATGATTGCTTGTTCAAATAAATGTTGGGTATCGGAGCTACATACAGTCTAGCCCAGAGCATGATAGACGGATGGTTCCAGAGTGAAGACGCCTCACTGATGAGCGTTGACTCTCTGTATTATCTTCATCAGTGTTCACAAAGCCAGAGTGGCAACTGGATATCAGACCTGATGAGAAGCTATAGAAATGGCTATGTTTTTCTTTTTTACAGCACACTGAGACTCCCTGTAGACCAGAGGAGTCCAAACCCTTAGCAGCAGCTGTCCTGCATGTCTAATGCCAGGTTCACGCTGTATGATCTTGGCCGTTTCAGACGAAAGATGGGCAGTTGTGGGAAAATCATCCGTCGTAGCTCAGAAGTGGTGGTGGTAGATCTCACCATGAGAGAAGGAGCAAAGATGGAAGATAGAAACGTCTGTTGACCAAAGACCGGCTGTGACGGATATCAGCAGTGGCGGTTTCAGTGTGATGGCCTGTTGCTGCCTCTATGACCTCTGCCAACTAACCAACCAATGAGATAGTGTAAAGATCAGCGCAGTAGCCTAGCAACAACAGCGCCAGATATGACGGAGAAACGGGACGAAAAATGTGCAACTCAAATAAAGAAGAAAGACACTTCTCTTTCAAATTCTACAAATTTTCTTTTCAAAGCACATGAACAACACTGCGACAACGCTAACTTTTGGTCACTGCACATTAACATGTTAGCAGCAGCCTGCTAATGACATGCTCACGCTGCGTTTACAGCCTTAAATACGCTCAGATTTATTTCTGTTGTAGCCGTGATTCAACGCATGTTCAGACAGTGTAACACGCTGTAAATTAACCGATTTCATGTCGTGCAACGTGACTTGAATTAATCTTATAAGAAGAATTGGACAGTGTGAACGTGGCATTAGATCTTTCCCTGCCATAACGCACCTCATTCAAATGAGTGGCTCATCATCAGCTTGTCATCAAGGTAACTGAAATACATTAAACATATTATTTTCTTCTGCTAAAACTTTATAGAGTTTTGGAGGGCGGTCATGCAGCCTCCATACGTGGACTACTTGCTCAACCAGGTGAGCTATCTGTTGCCTCTAGGCAGAGAAGATTATATAAGATGCTAAATAACAGAAATAAATATGCATCTTCTTTGTGTCCTTTCTGGTTGACTGTTTACCATTTTATTAAATAAACACTGAAATTATTCCTGAAAGGACGGTGCTGCATTAGAAACCCACCCCCCACTCCCTCTTCATGTACCAATGCTATTTGCAAAGTTTACTAATTGGTCACTGGGGAGATTTCCAGAACTGAAGGTCTCTTTGCCAAGTCAAATTCATGTTTATTAATAAAAGTTCTAATTATGATGTCGACACGATCAGCAGAAACTTTACTGTCTTTGCTTTGGGTGATATAAGTCAAATAAATAAACGTCGTCCATTAATGAGTCGTCTGTTTAAGGATTCCACTGCTCAACTGTGATGTGACTCTTTTTGGTAACATCTAATATTAATATTAATATTACACTAGTCCTGTCTGAGGGAACTAACCAGCAGGCGTAAATAGTTTCTATTACTGAAGAGGCTTATTTTGATCAACTATAATCATTGCTATGACATGCTACAGTATATATGTAGCATGTATATATGTATACGTTAGGACGGACTACCTCCCTCTTTCCCATCTGCTGTCATGAAGTTGCTCGTCGCAGCTTCTTTTCCTCATGGCAGTCACTTCTCATCTTCACTGCGATGAGAAGTGACTGCTCTCGGCTTTGCTGGCATTTCATTGTTGGTAGAAAGTAGAAGGAACAACTGAACTTCTTTCCCTTCTTTTAATGTCTGTAAATATCTGGAACTAAAGCAATGTTGCAAAGAAGAATGGCCTCAAATTCCCCCACAAGCATGCCGCGTAGATGTACATGGGATGTATAGTTTCACACAGCTTCAGTACATAAGCACAGGGATATATCATGTGTTGTTTTTTTATCACCTCATTTGAAGACCTGTGAAGAACCATATGATTTTTTTCTTTTTATTATTATGTCCTGACACTGAATGTCGAACTTGAGGAGGTGAAAGAGAGTTAAAAGTGGTGGGGGAGGGGGGGGGGGGGGGGGGGGGTAAGGGTTTTTTTTTTTCCTGGCCAAACTGAATCTCCAGAATTTGACCCTGTGAAATGGATCTTG
>JBAMYA010102103.1:0-20299 GCA_037176975.1 Arrhamphus sclerolepis | reverse complement strand
AACTCCCTCATGGGAAGAAACCTTGAGCAGAATCCGGCTCTTAGGGGGACCCTCCTGCCAAAGGCCAGCTGGGTAAGAAGGAAATGAGGAGAATTAGGACAGTGGGAAGAAAGAACAGAGGAACTTTTTAGAGGAACTGCAGCCTCTTGTGGTTATTAAAGGAACTCCAGACCAATAGTGGTCAGTAGAGGAACTGCAGCCTTTAGTGGTCTAAGCTGTTAGGACAGGTGTGTCAGGTGAGTCTAGGAATGTTTTTGATCTCAGACTGGAACAGACATGGGTAACTGAGGACCCCCAGACTGCAGTTTTTGTCTTCTGAGGATGTTTCTTCTTTGTTGTTGGACAAATGTCTATAAACGTCAGTTTTAACAGGACCAGGACTCAGACCCTGACCAGGACCCAGAGTCAGACCCTAACCAGGACCTTTGTGTCCACGCTGATGCCCAGCAGGAAGTCCTCATGATGCAGTCAGCCTTATGTCCCCGTAACTCTAGTTAAACAAACATTCACACATCCTGGGGAATTAAATTAGATCCGACTTCCCACAATGCACTGCAGGATAAGTGGGGTTGTGTTGGACCAGGTCCAGATGATGGGATGGGTTGTCACGGCAATGATGATGGAACAGTGTCATTAACGTTGTGAAGTTTGTTCTGAGCTGATGATTAACCTAATTAGTCGCCTCTGATTTGCTGCTTTAGTTCCTGTTTCCAGTCGTTCAGATGTCTGAAAGATGGATAGATAAATAAATAAGTCTGGAAGGTAAATATGAAGTCTGAATCTGATACATTCTCTCCGTTCTACTGGGAATAAGATATGGATTTATGTCGTTGGGGTACGTGGGGGGAATCAGCTTCATCCTCCATCCATCCTCCCTTCTCCTCATCCTCCTCCATTAGTTGTGGAACAGCTGGTCCTCCTCAGATCTGAACTTCTTCCTCCACCACACCCAGAGATGAGCTCACTGCTCTGAACCCTTAAACTTTTTTAAATGTTTAAATTAAACATTTAAACAGCTCTGGACATCTAAACTAAACATTTAAACTTCTTTCAAATGTCTTAAACTTTCTTAAACCGTTTAGAGAAGTTTAAAACTTTTTAAAGACCTTGAAACATTTAAACTTCTCTACACATTTAAACCTCTCTTTACCTCTCTACACCTTTATTAATCCCTTCGGGGATTAATAAAGTTATATCTATCTATTGGTTGGTCGTTCGTTCGTTCGTTCGGTCGGTCATTCACCAGTGGTCTTCCACAGGGTTCTGTTCTGGTCTGGATCCAGTCCTTTTTCATTATAAATGCTGCCTCTGGGGTCTCTTTTTAATAAGCATAAAGCAACGTTCCACCGCTGTGCAGATGATATACAAATGTACATGCTGTTGAAAGTCTAAAGTGCAGCTTCAGTCCAACCCCTGCTGGACTGTCTGAAGGACATTAAAACATCTCTGTCTTCAGACTTTCTGACTCCACATGAAAGTCAGAAGTCTGGTCCTGCTGACTGCTGACAAAGGTGCTCTTAGACATCTCTTTGCTTATGTTCACGCCTCAGTAATTTGTTGTTTTTAAATATGATAAACGGATTTCATCTGTTATCAAGTCCAGGTTCTTTAATCTGAGGCTGATTTCTAAAGTTCAGGTCTGTTCAGGACCTGAGGACCGAGTAAGAAACGGCTTCATTACATCACATCTAGTTTACTGTAGTGTGTTGTTCATTGGTCTGGACCAGTCAGCTGTTCAATGCCTGCAACTGCTGCAAAATGCAATTTAAGGATGATTTTAAAGTTTTATTGTCAACTTTTAAACCTATAAATGGTCCAGAAACATTTTATTTACAGGAGCTGCTTCATGCTCAGGATCAGGCCTGGACGTTACGATCATCCAATCAACTGTTTTCAGAGTTCCAGAACAAGATTAAAAATGAGAGCTGATGGAGTTTTTGGAATTGCTGCACCTACCAGTCTTCCACCAAATAATATCTGTACCCACTTCAGGTCTTTTTTAAACCACCAGGTAAAGGAGTTCTCTGGACTTCCTCTTAGTCCTCCTGCTCTGCTTTTAGCCCAAACTATTTTTATTTGGAGCTCAAACATCTTCGTTTTTCATTGAACATCAGATGGTTTTCAGGTTTTCCTGGTTTGTTTTCAGGTTCCTGGACAGTTCAGGTTTTCCTGGTTTGTTTTCAGGTTCCTGGACAGTTCAGGTTTTCCTGGTGTGTTTTCAGGTTCCTGGGCAGTTCAGGTTTTCCTGGTGTGTTTTCAGGTTCCTGGACAGTTCAGGTTTTCCTGGTGTGTTTTCAGGTTCCTGGACAGTTCAGGTTTTCCTGGAGTGTTTTCGGGTTCCTGGACAGTTCAGGTTTTCCTGGTGTGTTTTGAGGTTTCCTGGACAGTTCAGGTTTTCCTGGTGTGTTTTTGTGTTCCTGGACAGTTCAGGTTTTCCTGGTGTGTTTTTGTGTTCCTGGACAGTTCAGGTTTTCCTGGTGTGTTTTCCTTCCCGTCAGTCCGTCTCACTCCATCTGGGAGTTCAGGGATCCACGCTGGAAAAATCCAGTAATAAGGGGTGAAAAGCCTCTTTCTTCTTCATCTTCTCTTCAGATTAATGTCATCAATGACTCAGTCCAGACCAGAACTTCATTTCTCACTCGCGTCTCATTGTCCGGCGTTCCAGGCATCTGGACGGACAATCGGTCCATCTGTCCGCTCCAGCAGACACAGTCACCATTCAGAGATGAAGTGAGGGATTACCAGAGGTTATCACGTCCTTCTGGAGTTGTTGATGTCAGTCCTCCAGGTCACGGTGGTCCAAGGGGCTAAATCTGGTGGTCTAAGGGGCTACATTCAGCACGCTAGTCTGAGACTAACCAGGAAGTGAAAAGAAGCTGCTGTTCTTCTACTCGCCACTAGGGGCCGGCTCTTTTGGCCTCCAACTTCTTAAAACGTTTTGTACCTGATCAGGTAAAACCAGAAATTCATGTATAATTAGGGGGCGTGGCTCTGAAACTATTTGAGGATCTGAAGTGACTCTGCCTCAAACATGGATCCTAGCAGAACTTGTTGGTTTTTTTTTTACATCACTCCGTCTGATATAATAATATGAAAAGTGGAAAAGTCTTAGATTTTCTGAGTCATGTTCTATAAGTTAAAGATGGTCCATTTGGGTGAAAGGCGATTGGTTCATGTGGGTGAAAGGCGATTGGTTCATGTGGGTGAAAGGCGATTGGTTCATGTGGGTGAAAGGCGATTGGTTCATGACCATCAGGAACACTTTTAAAAAATCTTTAAATTCAAATTTTATTTGTCACAATACAATCATACACAGTTAGATGAGTACTGAAATACTTTATACAGCTAACCGTGATGTAAAGGAAGAATAAAGATTAAAACACCAACTCTGGTCCACCGTTTCATCTGATCTAGAACATTTTATATTATTATAAACTTCTAACTAGAACATTTCTGAGGAAATGTTCAATCAGTTCTGACATCAGGAAGTGGAATATCTGAGTTGCAGAGCAGCTGGTTGATGTCAGAACGTTATAACAAAAAATAAATTTGTCCAAAAATCAAATAAAAGTCTCATGTTGTAAAATGTTGTAATTTGTAAAAAATAAAATCCTGCAAAAAGTTGATTTGGAAAAAAAAAAAAGTAATTTTAAGTTAAAAAGTCAAAATTGTATGATTAAACAAAAAAAGATTTTTTTTTTTTTATTGTTTAAATTTTTTTAATTTTCTTTTGAGGAACATTTGTGATGTTATTCCAAAAGTCTCAGCTTTTTTAAATAGGTTTGTGAAATCTGATATTTTATGACCAAAAAAAATCAATAATATTCAAATTTTATATATAAAAAAAAAAATTAACATTAAAATAAAGATTTTAAAAATGACAATATATGTTGAACATAGACTGAAAGTCCAATGATACAAGCTGAGTAAAGTGAAATAATTTTTTTTTTTTTTTTTTTTTTTTAAAAAGCTCCGGTTAGAGCTGGTGCTGATGACTAATTAATGATCAGTAATTATTAGTTCTCCTCTGTACTTTAATTAAATATGTGTTTGTATAATCCAGCTGATTAAATCACATTAAAGTCCACGATTGCATGAAAAACCTTATAAGGTAAAACCAGAAACTCCTGAAACTGTTTTTAGTTTTAATGAAAAAACAGGAGTTCTTCTGGGAGACTTCGTTAGAAACCTCGTTAGACTTTATCAAAACAAACAGATCTAAATAAAACTGTATATTTCAGAGTTTTTCCACCAGCTGGTCCTTGTCCTGGTCCTGGTCCTGTCCCAATCCCGGTGCCGTTCCCAGTCTTAGTCCTGGTCCTCAGAGGGAGGACCTGCTATTTGTTTGGATGGTGGGTGGAGTGATGCTGTTTCTGGCTGCAGAGCTGCAATTGTTCAGGAACTTCAGGAAACCAGCAGGAGAGCTGGACCAGGAACCGGAGGGATTTGGGGGGTGGAAGGATGGAGGAATGGGGGGGTTGGAAGAGAAGGGTCAGACGAACCTAGAGAGAGGACCTGCTCCTCATCAGGTCTCTGGAGGGTCCAGGACTGAAGAAGTTTTTTTTTTTTTTAATTCCCTCCAGAGTTTAATGCATTTAATTTGTTATTTTTATTTAGATGAGAACCAATCAGCAGCCACCTCATGTCCAGGTTGAGGCTAATCCTAAAGTAGTGGTTTCAGTTCTTCCACTGACCACTAGGTGACCTCCATGTTAACAGCAGAATTTACACATTTAAAAAAAATTTTTATCCATGAAAACTGAACGACCACATCATCCATCATCACCACACCCACCTTGTCCTGCCTCTTTGCAACATGGTGACATGGAGTTCCAGGAAAACTGGACCTTTAATGGATCTGTTTGGTCCCAGACCCCAGATCCCTCACCAGATCTCTGCACAAACCATGGTGCTGAAACATTAAGTCGTGCTTATTCTAAAATTAATGCAGTTTTTCATCTTTTCCAGGCATTTATCGTGGTCTGTAAAAATGTCAGCATTCTGGGCTGCCACCAGGAGGCGCTCTGATGTTCTCTGTAGAGGAAAGAGGTGGTCTCTGAAATCATCACAACCAATAGAATCAATGGGTTCAGGCATCGTCCACTCAGAATGCAGTCAGCCAGAAGGGCTAATGTCCACCTGGACGTATAGCGAGACCTGGGGTTCCCTTCATCCTACTTTTTTGGTTTGTTGCTACAATTTATTTATTTTCACTAAAGTCTCGCTTAATTTTAAAAAAGCAACATAATTTTCTTCACTGACATTTGTCACTTGGCCAGATTCACTCACCACACCAACTAGCAGTGGCATTGTTGAAGCTTTGTAACTCAAATTTCTGCTTGCTAATCAGCGCAAAAAAACCCCAACAGTGTCACCTCGTAACTCTGAAAACTCGTTACGCCTGTAACTCACAGTTCTGCTCCAGCTTTATATCAGAGCTGTAATGATCTATAGATTTGTAGATCTACATCCATACGTTGATTTATTGGCAGCAAGACAAACAGAAACCTCCATCAGAGATCAGAACATCCAGATGTGTTAGAGGCCTAGTGTGTAGCTGTGTGTCAGTTGTGACCTTCAGTTATGTGTGTTTATTACAGGAACAGCTGGTTTGTCATTTTAACTGTTGTAAAAATAAAAATATAAAATATTTCAGCGACTCGGGGAGGTCTTTCAGCAGCCACCTCATGTCCAGGTTGAGGCTATGAGGTCACTTATTCATCTTTTTCTTACTTTTAAAGACATTTTAACTGTCATTTTAAGCCACCTACCTGTTTTTGTCACGATTGATTAAATTAGCATGATCTCATAGCTTCTGTGGTTTTTATTGATTAGTTGATTAGCAGGCTGCTCACTGCTGCTCACAGGATATAAAGGATTCAGATGAGTAGCTAGTTAACAAGGGTTAGCTGCTGATGACCGATATGCTTAATTTTGTGAGACAGTTAATTTATAGGTTAGCATCATCAGCTAGGTTAAAACGCGTCAGAGATGTTTGTGTTGATGATGTCATAGCGTCGTATGTCTTCATGTGTTTGATGATGTCATAGAGTTGTATGTCTCCATTTCCTACTTGAGTGCTGTGTAGCATCCATCTACCACTCTGGACTTGTGGATTATTAATCGATTTGTACTTCAGGGACGGGGGTGGGGGGCGGTTAGTCATCTAAGAAACTGAAGACTTGAATTCTACGAGCATGCACATGCACATGTGACCACGCTCACGTGAATTATTGATGAGTTATCAAATATGGATTTTCAGCGCCGTGCTTCAGTGTCCTGCTTCTGTGAAGTCTTGAGACCACGTTGGAGGCCCATAATGGAGAGTTCCCGAAGACCAGTTCCTGGTGTTTAACCAGTGCAGTTGCAGTTGGTTGGTTAACGACAGAGTTAACTACCACTGGAGCTAAATACGAGTCGTTTTTCTGGTCTCTTTGTCTCAGCTGAAGCTCTGAACTGAGGAACTCGCCCAAGCGAGCAAATGTGACCTCATGAGTTATTGATGGAGGCCGCTCTAGTCTGGTTTTTCTCAGATGTTAGTGGGGTTCATGTTGGTCGTCTGGTCTGGTCTCTGTTCTGGTCTCAGTGCTCATGTGAAATATCTTCATTTGTTCTATGTTGTCACTGAACAAGTGTAACGTAAAGATTCAGTTTGGGGTGCGGGGGTGTGTGTTGGTGGTAAGGCATTTCTGGTGGACTTCACATCCAGCCAGACTGAGTCTTTTCCACCCTGATATGAAGAATTATTTTGATTAGATTGGGTTTAACTTCCAGGAGGCGGCAGAAACTGCCTCTAGACACCAACCAATCAGAGAAAAGAAGCCTGTGACATCAGCAGCGCCAGAACCACATCAACAACAGACCTCCACAGTCTTCTGGATGTAGCTCAGACGTGTAAACGGACGAATTCAGACAGCAGAGCTCCTTCTGCAGATACAGATACTTCTCCTGTACAGGTACAGGAAATCTTTCCTTCCACATCCGTCATCCTGATCAATAATTATTATTGGTCATAAGCGCACAACTGACTTTTCACTTGCAAATGGCAACATTTGCACATGACTTATAACTTCTGCTGCATATGTAGCGTTGCTGTATGTACAGGATGCAAATATGTATAGACATTTTTAGATACTACTTTTTCTGCTCTGTGTTTTTAGGTTTTATGTTGAGCTGTCACTTTCTGTGTATCATGCTGCTGCCCAATAACTTTCCAGTCCTGGGATCAATAAAGTTTATCTGATCTTTTTGCTGTGGAACAGTTTTGGGTTTTATCATGATTTTTTCACATAAAACTGGTTTTGATTGGTAACCAGTTGCTCAGTTATTCCAGCTTTTAATGAAGCCTCCTGAAACAGTCTAGTCTGGAAGTCAGGAGTCGGAGGAGGTCTGCTTTGGTTCTGAGGTCTATACCGATCAAAGACCAGCCTCCGTGGCCTTAGAAAGACCAGGCTCCGTGGTCCTGGAATGACTGGCCTCCATTATCTTAGATGAGTTTTCCAGCTGCAGGAACATTCCAGATCAGATGTTGGTAGCAGGTGTGACTGAAGTCAGTGTATCTGAGTTTTCCTCTCAAGTTCTGGTTCTGGTCCGGCGAATGACCTCATCCACATTCCTCCTCTCTTATTCGCTCTTTTGTCTTCCTGTCTGAGTGTGCCGGCGTGACCATGGCAGACCAGAGGAGTCCTGGTCCACTCAGGTCCTGGTCCCACTGCTTCTGTGGACGAAAGAAGCTTCTTCTAAACTCTACAGTTGTGAGAAGTTTCCTGTTTCTGAGGCCTCAAAGAAAATGTCCAGAAAACTGAAATGTGTGAAATAAGTGAAAATCTGATTTAGAGGTTTGGAAGTTTAGAAGTTTGGAAGTTTAGAGGTTTAGAAGTTTAGATGTTTAGAACATATAGGTTTATATATGTTAAATGTTAAAGCCAGTGACAGCAGCGTTAGATGTTTACGGTATTTTCACTGGTGGTATGAGTTTCAGAAATGTTGGAAACATCAGTGGTGTTTTGTGCTTTTGTGTTTCCGCTTCATCTCCCCCATCGATTGATCAGTGTAACCATGGAAACCGCTAACGGCATTTAGAGCTGACCTAATTAAAGGGAGCAGAGCGTTCATGTTTTTAAGCTTCTACCTGAAAGATTCAGCATCAGCTGGACTTTAATTTGGTCCAAAGACAGAGGTTTGAGTCCTGCGGGGTCCTAGAGGGATAATCGCTCGTCTTTCAGACAGAAACTAAAATCCAGAGAGGTCTAACTGTCTCAACAGCTGCTTCATAATTACATGAAAGACAGAAACTCGTTAGTGCTGATGTGATTGGTCCACAGATGCTGGTCATGTTCACATATCAGACCAGATCCAGCAGGATCATCTGCTACAGAAGGTTCTTCAGACTGGAGGTCCAGATGTTGATATCATCCAGAGGTGAAACTCCAGAAACTAGATTAGTTTTTATTGGTGGACATATGAACCCTCTGATGACATCATAAATCAGTGAGGTGGTCTTCTACCTGGTGGATCTGACTGTAGGTCCTAGGCTGTATAAAAAGAACTGGACAAACTCTGCGTGACATCACCTCCAGGCTTTTGTGGTTTTGTTCTTCTTCCATCATTTGATTTAGATCTTTACTGGCCGTTCTCCACGTCTACCTGCCGCACTCCCCGATACTCGGCTCCAGTTCTCGGCCTGCGTCAGAACCTGTTCCTGAAGCTGGCCGTCTGAGAGACGCCGCCTCAGTTACGAACACTTGATCTGAAGATTGTGGGGCCTCATGTGAGAACAGAAAACAGTGACAATCTGATCCAGGAACTGATCCAGACCACGTTCCAGGGTCCTCGGATCAGTTCATGAAGTAGATCTGACTGTCTGGTGTGACGGACAGCTGAAAATATTTCTGAAGGCAGTTTTATTTATAGAACATAGTTAAACTAAAGAAGAACTTAGTAAAAAAAAAAAGAATCTACAAGATTAAATTGTTCAAATCAATCAGTTCTGAAGTGAAAAGTATTGATGGAGATACTGGAGCTAAAGGAGAGCAACAAAATAATATAGGATTATAGAAAGATAGATAACTGTTTGTCAAATTCACCAAATGGAAAATCAGCTATTAAAGCAAGACAGCCATTGGTCATTTAACACTTCTTAAAAAAGGTTTAAAAAAAGAATTAAACTGTTTAAACTGATCACTTTGATCATTCCAGAACTGAAACAATTCTTGCTTTAATATTTTCAAAAATAAATAAACCTCTAAAATTACAGCAGTCCGCTTTTAATTTGAAGAATTCCTGAATGCAGACAGGAAGGGTTTTATTTTGATACTCAGTAACTTAAAGTTAGGATTCTAATTTTTCAATCATAAAGCTCTTAAACTGAAAGCCTGGCGTCTTGATTTGTTGTTAATCTTTTCGTTCTGAGCCAGAGTCTTCTGGAGACGTTTCTTTTTTCTGCATCTCCTTTGGCCTACATGAGCGTCCTACATAAACGCTGCAGAGGGAGACGATGATGAACAACGTCCTCGTTCACCTCCACATTTAACCGCAGACACCTGTTGACCTGCTTCTTCTCTGAAGAACGCTGCAGCGAAGCTTAACTATGACTCCGCCCACTTCTGCTCGACCCAGAAATCTGCAGAAACTCAAGTTGACGCCAATTAAAGAACTGAAATACGATTGTTGTTTCACAATAAAATAAGAAAACATCTTAGAAACGATTAGATTAAGGATGTGCTTCTAACTAGAACATTTTATTTTATTATAAACTTCTAACCAGAACATTTCTGAGTAAATGTTTGATTCAGTTCTGACATTTTTGAAATTTCAGATTTAATAGCAAAAATCACTTTTTAAAATGAAAAAAAGAAATTTGTCATTTTACGATTTTCTTTTTTTCATGAAAAAGTTTTTTGTTTCTTTTTTTGGATTGTACAACACACTTTTGCGCTAGCCAGACTTCTAACAGTTACCATGGAGAGAAAGTGGCTTTTCAACGGTAACCTTGTTGACAATGTGGTCTAAGATGAAAGAGTTTGATTGACAGCTCTGATGTAATCAGAGTGAACAGTGGTCCACCAACGGCACCCTGAGGAACACCTGAGGAAGAAAGGTGCGTTTTTCTCCGCCTGCTGTCTGAAATAACTTTATTTAAACATTTTATTTAACAGCTACGAGGCTGTTGGTGGAATCTGAGACAAAGAATCCAGATGTTACATTTGATATCAGCTGTCAATCATGGGTCATCAGCTCATCCTCTGAAGTGGGCTCATGTTTTAGTTTCATGTTGAGGTGATTGATCAGGTGATTGATCAGGGTTTAATTGTTGGTATCTCTTCCACCTGGTGTCACAACTGGTGCATTCTGGGTCGTCTGATCTGCATGAAACTTAAGAAGTGGTTAATTGAAGCATTTCAGGTTTTGAAGCTGCTTTGATGTCAATTTAAAACTTTATTGATTTATATATACATTATTTATAACTGTTGATTTAATGGAACTGCAGTTTTAGTTCCAGATCCTGAACAGTAGATCTAGGCCACTGGGGACTTTTCTTTTCCACTGTCTTCATGCCTCTGTGCGTCTGTCCTTGTCTCTTTGTGTCTGTCCTCGTCTCTGGGAGACTTCAGCTGTCGTTTCTTTGGGCTAATTCACTTTTTTAGGGGGTTGCCATGGTGATCAGTTGAGCTACTAAAAATACGGAGGTCCATCTGTGTCTCTGTCTGGAGTATCTTTCCTCTAAAAGTAGCAGCATGGATGTTTCCAGAACTTTTTAAATAAATGAAACAGTTAAACTACAAACAGGAGCCTCAATCACATGACCATCCTCCTGTTCCTCTTCCAACCACCAGAGACTGCCAGTGTTCATCAGTTCAGTTAGGAATTTATGTCTGATTGGTTCTGATTGTAATGTTGAGAGACCTGCTCTGGACAAATCAGACATCTCCAGGAACACCTGGACAAGGTTTCTGGTGATTCCTGGTGATCCTGAAGATATAGGACTGGAACCCAACAGCACACTACTAATTAATATGAATTTACACTGATTCTGGTCTTTGAGAGGTCCTGGTCTCTGTATGGTCTCCGTACTCCAGAAAGTTTCTTGTCTCTCTGTTGTGTTTTCTGGTTTCTCTGGTCTCTGATCTTGGGTACCCGTAAACCTTCTCGGTCTTTGTTCTGCTGTCGGCAGCTTGACGGGTGGCTCAGACGCTACACAGGCTGGTCGCCATGGAGACCTGGGTATTCTAACTGGGTAACGTCTGACTTTTATGGTTCAGAAAGTGAACGTGTGAATTAGTGTTTCAGACAAGGAAGTTTAACGAGCAGCTTTAATTAATCAGCATTCATGCAGCAGCTCAGATGCATATCAACCTTCTCTGATTGGCTGAAATTAAACACCAGATTTACTTGTAGTCCTTCCATCTTTAGAGGTCTTTGTGTAAATTCAGCAAAACACCTCCTCAAGTGATTTTAAAGTTCATTCATGAGTCTTCTGGATGTTTCCACACCTGCTGCAGGTGATGAAGGTACAGACCTTTTGTGGTCGGTAGAGGAACTGCAGCCTCTAGTGGTCAGTAGAGGAACTGCAGCCTCTAGTGGTCAGTAGAGGAACTGCAGCCTCTAGTGGTCAGTAGAGGAACTGCAGCCTCTCTTGGTCGGTAGAGGAACTGCAGCCTCTGGTGGTCAGTAGAGGAGCAGCAGCCTCTAGTGGTCATTAGAGGGACTGCAGCCTCTCGTGGTCAGTGGTTGAGCGGAGTTGCAGTCTCTGGTGGTCAGTAGAGGAGCTGCAGCCTCTGTTGGTCGGTAGAGGAGCAGCAGCCTCTAGTGGTCGTTAGAGGAACTGCAGCCTCTAGTGGTCGGTAGAGGGACTGCAGCCTCTCATGGTCAGTGGTCAAGGGGAGCTGCATCCTCTGGTGGTCGGTAGAGGAGCTGCAGCATCTATTGGTCGGTAGAGGAGCAGCAGCCTCTAGTGGTCTTTAGAGGGACTGCAGCCTCTAGTGGTCTTTAGAGGGACTGCAGCCTCTAGTGGTCTTTAGAGGGACTGCAGCCTCTAGTGGTCTGTAGAGGGACTGCAGCCTGTCGTGGTCGGTGGAGGAGCTGCAGCCTCTTGTGGTCGGTAGAGGGACTGCAGCCTCTGGTGGTCGGTAGAGGATCTGCAGCCTCTGGTGGTCGGTAGAGGAGCTGCAGCCTCTGGTGGTCAGTAGAGGGACTCCAGCTTCTCATGGTCAGTGGTCTAGGGGACCTGCAGCCTCTGGTGGTCGGTAGGGGAGCTGCTGCCTCTGTTGGTCGGTAGAGGTGCTGCTGCCTGTGATGGTCAGTACACCAGGTGCAGCATCTGGTGATCGGTAGAGGACTACAGCCTCATTTTCGTATTTCCAGTTTCTCATATTCATTTATTTCTGTTGAACATAAATAAGAATTTTTTTTACGTTTATTTCACCTTTAATCAGTTTTATAACCTTCTCTCTGCTGTTTTAACAAACTCTGTTGTCATGGAGATGGAGCTGTGTGTGTGTGTTATTGTGTGTGTGTTTCTACTTCTTTGTTCGTCTCAGACTTCAGCATATTTTTAGCATAGCAACGCAATCAGGTCCGACCTCACTGGTTGTTCAGCTGCCAGTGGGCGGGGCCACACACACACACACACACACACACACACACACACACACACACACTATGCTGGGCTGCAGATTCTTCTTACAGGAAAAAAAAAATCTCATTGGCTGAGTGACATCAGTGGGTGGGGCCTCAGATGAACAGTGAATATCGACAGCAGCCCAACCAATCACTGATCATCTAGTTATTCTTATTCATTTTAGATAATTGAAACTTTTTGTCCCAAAAACCTGAATGTTTATTATAAAATTGTGACTTTTGTGGAGTTTTCCATTATGGTTAACCTAAACATTGGTTTCTAAATTGTACAGATTTTAAAATCACAAGTTTTTGTCAACAATGTGCAACTTTTTGTCGACATGTCATGATTTTTGTGATATTTTGCATTTTTTGGTTAAAAATGAGATATTCTCTTACATCAAACAACCATCGGCGTCCATCTACAAGGGCAGCAGTTGTAATACTGGAAGTCTCCACCTGGGGGCAGAATACAAACCCAGAGTCAAAAATACAACCATCTACAAAAAGGCAGCATAAAGAAGAAGCAAACGATGGTTACGACTTTAAATCAGTTTGTGGTTTTACTGATGTGCCAAACTGACGAAAAATGATATTTTCATATTTTATGATTGTTGAGTCAGATTGTAGTTCTTGTCTATTGCAACACAGCGACTCCTAGCTGCAGATCCTCTAGACCGACCCGGAACCTTCTAGACCAACCCGGAACCTCCAGGTCTACCCAGAACCTCCAGACTGACCCTGAACATTCTCGACTAACCCAGAACCTCCAGACCAACTCAGAACCACCTAGACCAACCACAACCTTCAGAACCAGCAGAACTGTTTCCTCTAAAACAGACTGAAACTCTCTGATGGACATTGATTCTATTGGAGGTATTTCAGTGAAATAAAGCTTTCCACCTGCAGGAGGTGCTAACTCCTTTCAACATGTTTATCAGTAGTAAATGAAATATATATAAATATATATATAACTGTTAAAGGTATAATATAGATAGATTTAACTTCATCTTGTTTGTCATTCGTCAGTCTGCATCAAACATTCTTCAAAAAACAGCTTTGCTGTTTTTTCTGATTTATTTACAACCCCAGTTTTGATAAAGTTGGGATGTGTAAAATGTAAATAAAAACAGAATACAATGATTTGTAAATCCTTTTCAACCTATATTCAATTGATTACACTACAAAGACAAGATATTTAATGTTCAAACTGATAAACTTAGTTTATTTGCAAATATTCACTCATTTTGCAACACGTCTGGGGTCTCCATTGTCTTATTCTGCATTTCACAGTTTACCACACATTTTCAATGGGAGACGGGTTTGGACTTCAGGCAGGCCAGTCTAGTACCTGCACTTTTACTACGAAGCCACGCTGTTGCAACATGTCTTGGCATTGTCTTTCTGAAATGAGCAGGGACATCCCTGAGAAAGACGTTACTTGGATGGCAGCATATGTTGCTCCAAAACCTGTATGTACCTTTCAGCATTAATGGTGCCATCACAGATGCTGGCTTTGTAACTTTGAACTGATAACAATCCAAATAGTCATTTTCTTCTTTGGCCCAGAGGGCACATGATTTTTTTTTTTTTTTTTTTTTTACAATTTGTTTTCCCCATTTTATATCACCCAGTACTCATACCTAAGTTGCAGTCCTGGGCATTGCACTTCCTCTGCCAACCCCAGGAGGGCCTGCACTGAGCTCAGGTCTCAGCAGGCCCTTCTTTTCACCCAAGGGGAGGGGTTTCCCTGGCTGGATGCACCACGTGGAAGGATCATGTGATTCCAGCCAGGTCCTCCCCATCCAGACCCCTCGGGCGCCCCAGCTGGCCTGGAGAGGCAGTGTACAGCCTGCAGGACTGCTGCATGTTTTTGTGAGGGTAGCTCACATTAGCTAACCAAGGGAACACAGGGAGAACATGCAAACCCATGTCATACAGAAAGGCCCTTTCGCCAACCCCACCCAGGTTATGGGTGCTGGTGACATGGAGAAGCAAAAATGCCTCCAACGCCCACAGGTTCCCCGGCAGGAACTAAACCCAGGACCTTCTAGCTGTGAGGAAAATGCGCTACCCGCTGCACCGCCGTGCCCCCAGATTCTCTGAATCTTTTGATGATATTATGGTGAAATCCCCAAATTCCTCGCAATTGTACATTGAGACATGTTGTTCTTAAACTGTTGGACTATTTGCTCATGTAGCTGTTCACAACCTCGCCCCATCCTAGCTTGTGAACCACTGAGCCTTTCAGGGATGCTCTTTTTATACCCAGTCATGACACTCAGCTGTTTCCAATTAACCTGTTCACCTGTGGAATGTTCCAAACAGGTGTTTTTAGAGCATTCCTCTTTTGTTGCCCCTGTCCCATGTTTGTTTGTTTTGTTTTGTTTGGATTTTATCAGTTTGAACATTATCTTTGTAGTGTGTTCAATTGAATATAGGTTTAAAAGGATTTGCAAATCATTGTATTCTGTTTTTACTTACATTTTACACAATGTCCCAACTTCATTGGGTCAATCAGGGTTGTAGACTATTTTATCTTATTGTTTCACTGATTTGATCTGAAGGTTCTGACGGTTGCCATAGTAAATATAAGTGAACCGGTTCTGGAGGTTTTTATGAGAAGCTGTAATGATGTGTTTGGACCACATAGAGGTGCTATTGTGTGTGCTTAAGAGACCAACTGTGCTGAAAGTCCTGCAGCCAATCACAGATCAGGGTCGCAGTCACATGACAGCTGCCTGCATGACTGATAGTTAACTGTGGATCAGTTCAGTATAAAATGTTTGAATGTGGCGATGAAGATGAACGCACAGACAGCTGTTATGTTCTGACATTTTTTTTGGAATGGAACCAAAGGGGGTGGAGGGTGGTGTTGCTATGTGTGCTGAGTTTTTATGCTTGAGAGAGAGAGACAAGAAAGGATGACTGGGTTTAGATGCTTTCTTGAAATTACTCTTATTACCTTGGGTGTGTGATGGCTTTTAAGTTGCTTTTTGTTGTTGTTGTCTTAATTAGTGTTTTTATTATGTAAGGCAGTTTGTTACTTTAGTATGAAAAGCACTATAAATAAATTTTGATTGATTGATTTAAAGTCTGGCAACAGGGAAATAAAAACCCTCAGGTCTGGGGCTCGTTGTGGTCCTCTGAGTCCTAGTAGAGGTCTGAGTCAGTCTGGGTTGGTCCTGCTTGGTCCATCATCCAGGTTTGACCCAGGTCCGTCACATGGGTTTGTTAGTTCAGTTAAAATAAAAATAAGTTTTAGTTTCATCTAAAGGATTATTTTCTTACTCTTACTACCTACAGGGGGAGCTCAGATGAACTCCCCCTGGCATTAAAGGAACCGCAGTCTCTAGTGGTCGGTAGAGGAACTGCAGTCACCAGTGGTCACTAGAGGAACCGCAGTCTCTAGTGGTTGTAAGAGGGACTGCAGCCTCTAGTGGTCAGTAGAGGAACCACAGTCTCCAGTGGTGACTAGCGGAACTGTAGTCTCCAGTGGTCAGTAGAGGAACCACAGTCTCTTGTGGTCGGTAGAGGAACTGCAGTCGCCAGTGGTCACTAGAGGAACCGCAGTCTCTAGTGGCTGTAAGAGGGACTGCAGCCTCTAGTGGTCAGTAGAGGAACCACAGTCTCCAGTGGTGACTAGAGAAACCACAGTTTCTAGTGGTCAAAGAGAGGGACTGCAGCCTCTAGTCGTCAGTAAAGGATCCGCAGTCTCCAGTGGTCAATAGTGGAACTGCTGTCTCTAGTGGTTGGTAGAGGGACTGCAGGCTCTAGTGCTACGAGGAAACAGAGTAAAAACCCAGCATTCATCATCAACTAATTTTTTATAACATCTTCAGAAAGATTTTTATTATTTGTGAAACAGGGAATTGATATTTTACTTGGTCTGAAGTGTTTTGAAGCTTTATTGTCACTGCAGTTTTAAAGGTTTCACCACTAACTTCATATCTGTCTGATGTTGACAGGTTTCCTACGAACTTCTCAGCCTGGCAGTTGGAGCTGGTCTGAACGTGTGCACCAAAGTCCCGTTGAAAACCACAACAGCTGAGAAGTCTTGAAGACGGCATCAGCAGTACCTGCGGCGCCGGAGGGGGCGGAGTCACGGCCAGATCATCATGACGTCGGTGGCGGCGGAGTTGGAGCACATGGAGATCCAGCAGCAATACAATGAAGGTGTCAACAACCGCTGGGACGCTGACGACTGGGACAACGAAAACAGCTCGGCGCGCCTGTTTGAGCGGTCACGCATCAAAGCGCTAGCAGGTATGAAGGGGGTCAGGTGGGTGTGGTCAAGCGGGTGACCCGGAGTTCTGAGCCAGTTAGTGGTTGTTGTGGAAACGCCAGTTCTGGTTCCTGGTCGTTGTTGAGTGAAACCTGTTTGTGCTGTCATGACAACAGATTCAAACACCAGCTGGTTTCTTCTTCGCTGTTTCATCATGTCAGCGTAACAAGTCGTAAGACGAAATTACTGAACTGCCGAACTGACTTTGTTGAGACACTGTTGCCTAGCAACGTCACAGATTCACCATTTTCAACCTAGCTATAACATGTAACAATCTGTCGGCAATTGTCTTACAGTATTTTACGAAACGTCGTAAAAAGCCTCTTGAAATTCTCTTCAACTTAACAAAATTCGACATGAATTGGTGAAAAGCTCTGCCCTGTTTACCGCTCTGTAGCTCCGCCCCAAATTATCATGGAGACATCAGACTTTAAACCTAGTCATGTGACATCACAACTTTTGTGAAATGACGAATTTGAGTTTGAATGAAAGTTGTAAAATTGCTAATTTTATGAACTTTCAGCCTTTTGTCCTTAAACGCGAATTTTTCTAATAAAACTATAAATTTTAATAAAAACGTAATATTTTCGACTTTCAAATCATAAGATCAAGATTTAGTTTCTTGTAAAATCACAAAAATGTTTTTTTTCAATTCTTTTTGTCATAAGATAAGAAATTTTTCACGACTGAAACTGGAATGTTTGTTGAAATCGCAGCTTTTTGGCCAAATGTGCTGTCAAACAACAATGATCACACAAAGAAATATTTAAAAATGTTTCTACTCAACAGTGTTTTTATGATGTCTGAAACGACTGACTAATGAAACTGTTTCTTTGTAACGAATGTGCAGCTGAATCAACCACCAGTTGGTGTGGTCGTGAATGATTGATGAGCTGATGTTTTCTCCTCCAGTTAACGCCGGTCATGAGTCCGCTCACATGCTCAGTCAGACTGTTACTGTTTCTGTTTGTCAGTAATTTAATCTCTCGCTGCTGTTTTCACCTCGATGGCAACTCCTCCAGTACGTCACTAAATAATTCACTGGCTGTTAAATATGCAGGAGGACGCTCTCGGTGTTGGTTTCTGTGTTTCTGAAAGTCTCAAGGTCTAAGGGCGGAGCTTCTGGAGCTTAAGAGCAACAGAGAACAATTAGAGTTAAATTAATACTTAACAATGTTTTATTTGAATACAGACTACAGTCATACCCAACAGGAAACATCCAGATTTTGGAGTTGAGTCTGCAGTTCCTCTAGTGTTCAATTGTGGAACCGCATCCTCTAGTGTTCAGTAGAGGAACTGCAGCCTCTAGTGTTCAATAGAGGAACTGCATTATCCAGTGGCTGACAGTGGAACCACAGCCTCTAGTGGTCAGTAGAGGAACCGCAGCCTGTGGTGGCCGACAAAGGAACCGCAGCCTCTGATGGCCGACAGAGGAACCGCAGCCTCTAGTGGTCAGTAGAGGAACCGCAGCCTGTGGTGGCCAACAGAGGAACCGCAGCCTCTCGTGGTCAGTAGAGGAACCCCAGCCTCTAGTGGCCAGTAGAGGTACCGCAGCCTCAAGTGGTCAGTAGTGGAACTGCACTGTTCTCGTCCTAATCGGCTCTTAAATGACACCAGAACATCACATGACCCAGTGAACCATCAGCTCAGCAGCTTCTCTGTGATTTCATCAGTCACATGATTCTCTCCAATCGTTCCTTCAGTTCTGTTTTCAGTCGTCTGCTCATAAATCGTTCTTCTACCACATCTGAACCAGCTGGAGGTCTGAACATTTTAGAAACTTAATACTCTTATTTCCATTAATTCTGTTGTCTCACGACCCAGTTCTGCTCCAGAATGTTCTCGTAGAGGACTTCGCGGTCCAATTAGGGACTGACAGGCATCTGTCATTTCTATTTATAGTTGTGTTGATTCTGAATACTGATAAACCAGATCAGAGATGGTCTGCGGGTTCTGGGTTCTGGTTGGAGGTCAGCTGACTGGAACCAGATCAGACTGGAACAAAGTTTAATTCAATCTGATGACATTCAGATCATTGGATCAATGTGTTTGATGTTTTATTGGCTGAAATTATGTGATACAGATCATAAACAAACATCTTTACTCATTTATACTCAATAAACTTATTATCAGGCTTCAGAGGTACTTCTAGTTCAACTCATTCTTTTTCCTGGTTGGAAATTATTCCCCTTCTGGTTCAGGTCCAGGTATCTGGTCCAGGTCCAGGCACTGCCAGAAACCTGATATAGGTCATATAAGTTGTGAATGTTTTGGATCCACATAAACACCTAAAAACTCTAGAAGATTGTTTGTTTTATTCATTGTGACTGTAACCTGTGGTAACATTTGTAACTGTTGGTAATGTTTGGTAACTTTGTGATGTTTGGTAACTTTGTAACATTTGGTAACTTAAGAATTTTTGGTAACTTTGTAACGTTTGGTAACTTCAGAGATTTTGGTAACTTTGTAATGCTTAGTAACTTCAGAACGTTTGTAACTGTTGGTAAAGTTTGGTAACTTTGGAATGTGTTTGGTAACTTTGTAACGTTTGGTAACTTTACAACTTTTGGTAACTTTGGAATGTTTGGAACGTTTGGTAACTTTGTGATGTTTTGTAACTTTGTAATGTTTGGTAACTTCAGAAAGTTTGTAACATTTGGTAACTTAAGAAGGTTTGGTAACTTTGTAATGCTTGGTAACTTCTGAACTTTTGGTAACTTTGGGCTCATTGTAACGTTTGGGCTCATTGTAACATCTAACTTCAGAATGTTTGATAACTTTTGAGAACATTTGGAAACGTTGGAATGTTTAGTAACTTTGTACCTTTTGGTAACTTCGGAACATCAGGGACGTTAAAAAAGATGGGATGAAGTTTGTTGTATCAAATATTTGTTGTTGGTGGGTTTTTTTTACCATAAAAAAATTAATTATGGTTCTGTACTATGATTGTCATCATTCATCATTGATCATCTATTGATCGTTAGCTCCTGAATGTAATCAAATCAGAATCGTTTGATGGACTTCGGTTAATTAAATTTATCATACGTTTCTACATTTACAGACTTTCTCAAGGTTCTGAGATGATGCATTCACTGACCAGTTGAATAAATTAGTAAACATGTTAAAGCCTGTGTTGCATTCACTGACTGATGCTTATCAATAATGATCAGAACCTGAAATTGATAATCGTCATAGTGTGACACTCTAGCGTCTGAAAACTGATGCTAAGTCCTGAACCATCTGATATCCCGGGAACACGACACTGCCAGCTACCGTGGAAACGACGGTGGATCTGCTTACATGAAGGCCTTGACTTCCTCTCTGAATGACTTCACAGAATCCTCCTGCAGCTGCGTGTATACACACACACACACACGTGTGTGTGTGTGTGTGTGT
>JBAMYA010102053.1:0-20302 GCA_037176975.1 Arrhamphus sclerolepis | reverse complement strand
GGACGGCCCGTGCACCTTCCCCTTCTCGTAGGAGATGGGATCAGTTCCCCTACCCTAACCCTAACCCTAACCCTAACTGGCTCATTCCCCTAACCCTAACCCCTAACCCCTAACCCTAACCCTAGGTTTCTCCTTCATTAAGAAGGAGAAAAAGAAGAGGAAAGAAGTATGTTCCTGTTTCAGGGTCCCCAAAAACCACTATCCCACTTATGACATCAATCAATCAATCAATCAAAACTTGAATCAAAACATTTAAGGAGACTATTTCAGAGTTTAGGAGCTTCAGCTGGAAAGCCTCTGTCTCCCCTAGTCACAAGTCAAGTACTTGGAAACACCAAGAGCTTTTGATCTGAAGATCTCAGAGCTATACAAGGACAATGTCTGTGTAGGAGTTCAGAAAGATAAGGAGATGCCAGAACATTTAAAACTTTAAAAATCAAAGAGTATAATAAGATAAATAAACCAGTTCTAAATTAAACAGCCAGTGAAGAGAATGCAATACTGTGGTATTGTGCTCACACTATCTTGTTACCATTAACAGGCAACATTAAATCAGAAAAACATTTAGCCCACCTGACCAATCCACAACCAGGCACCCCCATAAAATATATTCTTGTTGATCATAAAACGAAGTAGCTCTTACAGACAGAGCCTGTCTTTTGCTGTTCAATGTTCCAAGTTCAATTGTGACTTTTATTAAAAATAGTAATAAGCTTCCTTAGCTTATTATGAGAGCTTTTATAAAAATAATAAAAAATAAAAAAGAGCTTCTTTACACATTATCAATACCTTTATTATATCTTATCAAACCTTCATGAGAGAAATGGTGGAGATGTTATCCACATAAAGATGAGTAGAGAGGGAAAATGCTGTTACAAGACAACGCTAACTGATAAAATTCAGCTCCTGCTGAGTGGTTGACTGATTTCCTGATGTTGATGGTGAGGTCTGGTCTTCATGCCTGCAGGGCAGACTGCATGGCATTGAAGCCAGCAGAGCTTTTCGGAACATAGAGCTGGAGAAAACATAAACCACAGGATCCAGAGCCGAGTTGAAAAAGTTCAGACCCAAAGACACAATGGTGAGCTGGGTAAATGTGTAGAAGGCTGAACAGTCCCATGGCCGGTAGGTGCGGATGACCCACACCCCAATGGTGGTGACTGTGGTGGGCAGGAAACAAACCATGAACACTACAACGATAGCAGCACACATTCGCATGGCCTTGCGCACTTTGTTGGGTTTTCCCATCTTCCGCTGATTCAGGAAAGTGGAGATCCGAATGGAGCAGAATAGCAGCAAAGCCATGGGGATGATGAACTCCAGCACGGTCAGGACACGGTGCATAGCCACTAGGATGATGATGCCGTGGGATGCCTCTTTGTAAGATGTGAAGAAGAAGCACTGAGTCTGGTTACCACCACCCTTAATGTGGTTGTAAGCCAGCATGGGAACTCGAGGACTGATGACCACCAACCATACCAACACAGACACCATCGCTGCCTGCTGCTTCGTCATCTGGTTGAAATGGTGATGAGGGTGGACAACCTAGAAAGAGGAGAGCATTAGGCTTTTTCAAGTCTCCTGAAACTATGAGCATGTTTAAATGTTGGACCCCCTCTTTCAACAATATGGGGGTATGTTTTAAAAACAGATTAAATCACATGAGCATGGTGAAACTCAGACAAGTATCGTCCCAGATGAGCAAAATATGCAGAACAAAAACCCCAGAGGTACATCTTACACAATCTAGACCAGACTAAGCATGTTAAAGTCCATGACACCCCAATGATGTAAAAAGCGTCACAAGATCTGAATTTCATGTCTGAAAAAGTCACACAGGACACCACTAATTCAGGTTCCTTTGGCCAAAGGTGGCTCTATGCTGGGCTGCTGCATAGCCTAGTGATTAAAGCAGGTGGCCCATGCACTCCTCCTGCAGGGTTTGCAGTTTTGACTCCTGTCTCACAACCCTTTTCTGCATGTCCTTCAACATTCTCTCTCTGCCCAGATTATTAAATGTTTAATTCTCTGTCTGAAGCCACTTTCAGGAACAACATCATCCATAGGTCTGGGATATCACAGCAGCGCTAAGCGCAGTAATGCTGCCTCCTGAATGGTTGTTAATGGGACCAGGCCATACATCAGATCTCCTACACTGGGAGAACAGGACACCATTAAAAGGATATTTCCAGCAATGTCCACTTAGATCCTACAATGTTTTATAAATGAGACCTGTGGAGTCTCAGGAGGAATTTCACCACAGAGCACAGCTACAAATGTCATGTGATATTTAAAACAGCAATAAAGTTGATTCATTAAAAAGTTGATTAATTTCTCGTTTTCAACTGGCAGTTTCAAAGTTCATGTAAACATGCTTTTGTGGAACCTAAATATAATTGACTAATTTTCCAAATTTTCAGGGTACAAAGTTAATTGGGCAAAATCGGATGCCCTGCCATTGACAAAGTTCTGTCCGACCGCATTTAGCCAATTTTATTTGGCCAAAGCAGAGTTTACAAAATCTTGGCATTATGTTTCCACCTCATCTGAACAATCTCATTAAAGGGAATTTTGATCCACTGATGCAGAAAATGTAACTATTTGCTGCACTCACTGACCCTGCACATTCCTTTGAATTATTTTAAGGAATTTGACATGATTTTCTAAAATTTTCTCTGGAATGGCAAATGCCCACAGATGCATTTAGGGAAATTGCAATGAACTGCTAGTTTACTACTATGCTTGTGGTTCGAGGCATCTAGCACAATGGCCGTTGCCTCCAGAAAGAGCCCTACATTGGCAGTCATAGAGCAATCCACAGCAGGTCCTTTATCTTTAATTGAGTGTCTATCAACAAAAGTTAGGGAAGATAACAAATGTCATCCAGTCATATTACATCTTAGGATGTGTGTAAGAAAGTTTTTGTAGATGTTTGATGTTAACCCGTGTCTAAATTGTATGTCAAATATCTGGCTCAATCAGGTGTGTATTGATAAAGCTCCCTTTTTGTGAAAGAATTGGTTAAATAAATGCATTTATGAGACCCATATTGTGGGAATATAGATAAGTTGTTCCAAGATCTATTAAATCAATGTGGCAATCAGTTCTGGAGATATTTGCAAATTCATCATGCTTTGAAGGAGATTTTTCGTTCATATTATCAGGCTCCACAGACTGGAGATAATATCAACAGGATTTTTATGATACTTGGAGGAAAGGGTTAGGGTTAGGGCTTCTAACAATTATAGCCTGCCTACAGCGCTAAAGAGAAATCTATGGTTATTTCGATTTTCTGTAATTACTGATGAGTAGTAAGTTTTCTTGGCTTACCAAAGAGCTCTTTTATACATTACAAAACTATCTTTCCAAGCTAGATGGGATTCCTTTAAGTTTGTAGCGGCCACTTTCTTTCCAGCTTTCTACATTTCTGTTCCAGACTCCACATTTCTGCATTCTATCAGGGAACAGACTTTCTAGGATGGACTACTTTACTTCCCAGAGGACCAATAGAGTCCAGAGTTAAACCAGAATCTCTGTAGAACCATCTGCAAGACCAGCAATGCATGAAGGATCCAGTCTTTCAGACCATTATGGAAACTAAAAGGTAGTGGTGTAAAGATTTTAAAATAGGTGTGATGGGTGCTCTCCATCTTGTCTTTGTCAGCTTTTGAGCTGCTGACGTTTGAAATAATTATTGTTGATTTAATGTATTTTATGGAAGACCAGAGACGAGAGCATAAAAAATAGTCTGACCTACTGGTAATAAAAGCATGCATCAGTCTCTCTGTGCTGCTCAGAGATGTATTCTGTCTGCTTTCATTCCTCACCTTAAAGTAGCGGTAAATTGCCACTACAGTCATGAGGGCAATGCTGGCAGTGCGGTTGGAGAACATCAAGAACAAGTTGATCCGGCAGATCCCGTCTCCAAACACCCAGTGACCCCTAAGCAAGGCATCAATCCTCAGTGGGAGGCTGACTAGAGCCAGGAAGTCAGCAATGACCAGATTGAAGAGGAACAGATTATTGGAGTTCCAGATTTTCATCTTGAAACAGAAGATCCACAGAGCAACTATGTTTCCCAACAGTCCCAGAATGACATCAATAGTCAGGACTGGGGGCAGAATGATGCCTTCCAGCTGGATTCCAACTGGAGGGCAGCCGCCCCCAGGAGCTGAATGTGTGATGTTTGAGTTTGCTTTTAGGACCATTGCCTCAGATTCTGTTTCTGTTAGACCAGAAACTTTTGTGATGAAGACACACTGTTGTTCTGATTGACTAAGACTGAGGGGAACAACCGTCGTGACCAAACCAAGGAAACCACCAGCTTCCTCTTTTTCAACTTTTACCTTTTTAATCTACAGCAGAAAAGAAAAAAAAGACAGAAGAAACATGATAAAAGCAGATTTAACAATGATTTATGACAGAGACTGACCAAGTTTGACATGAGCAGGAGGTTATGCATACTAGAGCTAGTTTGAATGTAAAAATAACTTTTGTGACAATTATTTTACAAAGCACCAACAAGACCTGATGGAAAGTGATTTTCATTGACAGTTTAAAGACACAACTTCAGCAAAAATCAAGATGATTCTATCAATATAGATATAAAATATATAGAAAAATATACTGTATTTTTAAAGAAGAAAACTTTATCAGAAGACTTTACCTGTTTCCACGTGGAAGTGTGCCAGATGAGCATGAGTTTAGATGAGGAGACCACAGAACTCTCCAGTCTCACAGGAAGTTTTTCATTCATCAGCTCTGCAGGAAGGATGCAGGGTTAGGGTGGTGAAGTGAGGTTTTTAAAGCTCTGACAGGACGCTCACATGTTGTCATCGCCACGCCTGTCTGTTACTAACTGCTAAGCAAAGTTATTAAGTTAAAGTACCAGAGTTCTTGTTCCTACAAATACCAAAAATGTTGTGGATTCAAAAGTAAAATAATTACTTTTAAAGTTTCCCCAAAAATAATATAAAAGTACAGTCCAGATGTTGAAAAATGTACATTGGCTGGTTCTGGTGAGTTTGAGAATGTTTGAGCAGATTTGTGTTATTTACCTCGAAAACTGTTGCAGTTTCACTACCAGCAGATAAATAAACCAGTAAAACTAACCAGTTCAACCAGTATGGTTACAGCTCATGTTTCTGGGTCAGATGTGCTCACATCACATATTGTTTGTTGTTTGTGAATTCACTTTGTTTCTTTGTTTGTTTGTTTTGTTTGTTGGTTTGTTTTTTTCGTCGGGGGTCAACTGAGGAAGTTTAAAAACCCTAAATTTCTTATGTTTCATTTCCTGGATGAGTCAGCAGATGATTGACTTCAGATGAGTTTTTACTTCTTGTTTTTTAAACAACTGGTCACATCTGCACACCACAATGAAGACTCTCCCACTTACCTTTTTAGTCACGTGTCTGGGCTGTATCCATTTAGAGTTTCCTGTCAAGCCAACTGTGTGACGCTAGTGCCCAGTTTAAACTGGATTTAAATAAACTGAGTGTTTCAGCTGATCTGAGTCTTTCTGAGAGTTTGTTTCAGATATGCGGAGCATAGACGCTAAATGCAGCTTCTACATGTCTGCTTCTGACTTTGGGAACTAATTAAAGACCAGATCCAGATGATCTGAGGGGTCTGGTAGGTTCATACGGTGTCCACTGATGGTCACTGATGTGTTTTGGTCCTAAACCATTCAGAGCTTAAAAGAACAAATCAACCATAAAGAAGAAACTTACTGGTTTATGAATCTATACTAAATGGTTCCTCCTCACAAGTCCAACATAAACAGTAATAATCCTCCTGAGCACATTTTTCCTCACTGCGCTCTCTGTGTAGTGGCTTCTTTTCTACAGCAGAGTGCATAGTTCTGCCAGTTACTAACCTCTGATGTCCTTCTACACAACTGTGGAGGAATATGTTATTAATTACAGTTATAAAGAACACATACACTTCAGGAAGGTTAAAGCTCAGGCTTCAGGGCAATGGTCAGGGAACTCAGTGACCTAGCAGAGGGCAAGAATCTAATCAACCAAGGACCTATGTAGTCAGAAGAGGCAAGCAGGAGACAGAGAGCATCTCTACGGAGTTCTCCCTACACCTTATACAGCATCTAAGGTTTCAGGGCGAGATACTGGTTTTCTGTGTCACATTGTAGAGGAGCCTTCATTGTTTATGATGCCAAATGTCAAGATGCAGCTGTATAACACTGATGTCTGCTTGACTTCCTTTCACCATTCTCCTTGTGCACAGGTGTAATAAAAGTCTGTGGTTTTGACTCATCTCTCCTCCGTGCTCTTTTGGGGGGGGGGGGGGGGTGTTCTCCCTCTGACAGGCAGCTACTTCACTGTCCATACATTCAGGGTTAGCTTAAATATACACCCGTATGGAGAGACAGTCTTGATGTGATACTGAATTCCAAATATCATAACAAACTAGTTACACTACTAGGAGTCATTATTAATATATCTGTTGTTTTATTTCATTTTTGTCTTTACAACAGAGGAAATGGATCATTGTCCAGGAAGTAGACACCACCCTGACATAAATACTGAGGCAGATTTCATGGGGGGGGCTAAAATCTGTCTTTACCTCTATAATTCCACCATCAGTCTCCCATGTGACTCACACCTGCTCACACAACAGCAGCAGCAGGCACGTTCTTCAGACACGTTCTCATGGTGTTTTTAAAGCTGATATAAAGGAGAGTCTAGCTCCTGACGTGAGCTGCGCATGCTTGTGTGATGAGCGGCTGAGGGTGGATTAGTGGATTTCCAGCGCGCTCTGCTGCGCGTTCACGCTGAGCTGTTGTCCTTTCATATCCTCTGAACCTGTGCAGCCTCACATCGCTCTGGTTATTTTCACTTCCTGTCTGAGGGAACCTGTCAGGTCTGCAGGAGGTGTTGGTGGGATGCCGTTCCTGCCGCAGGACGCAGAGCACTTCGATGGTCTGTCCCTGCTGTACTGGTGAGCTGTCCCCTATTCCCCCATTATGGTCTGTTCCTCTGTACTGGTGAGCTGTCCCCTATTCTCCCATGATAGTCTGTCCCTGCTGTATTGCTGAGCTGTCCCTGTAACCCCCCTCTTCCTCACTCCTCTCCCCCTCCCCTCCTGCTGAGACCCTACATCACGGGGTGGGGGTGGGGGGCTCGGTCACACACGTCAGAAATAACATTTAGAAATCCAATGGAGAGGAGAAGAAGGAAGAGGAATATAGAGTGGAAGAGAAGAAGAAGGTCCTTCAGGTCAACAGTCCAGAGGAATGGAGAGAGTGGAAAAAAATGACAAGTGTGTTGGAGCAAGTCAGAACATTAGAGAAAATAGTGATAAAAGAGTGACCCACA
Source organism: Arrhamphus sclerolepis (assembly GCA_037176975.1). NCBI lineage: Eukaryota > Metazoa > Chordata > Actinopteri > Beloniformes > Hemiramphidae > Arrhamphus > Arrhamphus sclerolepis. The sequence continues at coordinate 12,968 of JBAMYA010102053.1, read as the reverse complement.
TGAAAGTAGGGCAGGGGTGGCCAACTCCAGGCCTCGAGAGCCACAGCCCTGCATGTCTTACATGTTTCCCTGCCACAACAGACCTGACTCAAATTAATGGTTCACTATCAACTTGTTATCCAGTTCTGCACAAGTCTGTTAATGACACATTCATTGTATCAGGTGTGTTGTGGCAGGGAAACATGTAAGACATGCAGGGCTGTGGCTCTCGAGGCCTGGAGTTGGCCACCCCAGAAGTAGGGGGTTGAAGACAATGGAGCAGAGATGTGTTCTGGTTTAGTGAGTGTGAAGCAGAGAAGACATGAGGATGAGTTGGACCTAGCAGACATTAAAATGATGAGGTTCCAGGTTGGACAGGATCAGGACTGAGGACCTCATAGAGACAGCATCAGGACTGAAGACTGAAGATGTCAGAAGGACAGGATCAGGGACAGCACATTGTAGATTTTCTGGAGAGAAACTCAGAGAGGACAGACTGAGATGGTTTGGTCATGTTCAGAGGAGGGATAGTTACCTGCCAGGCAGGAGACCAAAGAAAACATTTTTTGAACAAGAGAAATTGGACGTGAGGAGAAGAAGATGCACAGGACAGGGTTAGATGGAGGCAGATGATTGGCTGAGGAGATGCCAGGAGGAAGCAGCTGAGAGGAAAAGAAGATCCACTTTAGTTTTCTGTTTGGATGCAGATGAAGGAATATCTAGATGGAGGTCATATAGTGGGTATATTTATTCAGTCACCAGTTGTGCCAGTTCTCCCACTTAAAAAGATGAGAGAGGCCTGCAATTTCCATCATAAGTATACCTCAACTATGAGAGACAAAAATCAGAAAAAGTGATTTTTGGGATTTTTTTTCTCATTTTGTCTGTGTGTAGAGCTGTGAGTCTTGAGCACAGACATAGAAAGAGATTTGTGCTTGATTACACCACTGAGGAAGAATAGATATAAAATGAAAAAGAATGAGCCTGGACTGATCCTTGGGGGACACCGGTGACAGGAAGGGACCAGGTTTTGGCACAACCCATGTTGACATATTCCAGAATCAGAATCAGCTTTATTCTCCACATCGCGTTGGCCTGAGGAGGTATGGAAACAAACATCGAAGATGAACAAGCAAAACTCCTGCGGTGGATTCAAAAGGCTTGCAGTTCAGAACCATTAACTCTATATTCATGTCACAATGTCTGTGTAGTTCTGTGACGTCTGTGGACATTAGTGAGATGTCTGAGTTGGAGCACCATCAGAAAGCCCCGCTGTCTGAGTTTCACAAAGGCACCAACTCACTTCCCACATCTCCTCCATATCACACACAGAGCTGCTGTGTGTGATATGGAGGAAAAATTCCTGGGTCTCAGTGAAAAGTTGGAAAGGTGTTTCAAGTGAGCTGTTTGATGTTTAGAAGCTCATCCCTGCTGAAAGTAATGTAGTTTGAGTGTGCAAACACCCAAAAAGTACACAAAAACACACACAGTTCTCAATACCGCAGTACAGAGGCAACTGTCCGAAGTGCTATCTTGTCTTGTTTTGTCTTATCTTGTCATCGATGATCTTTTGAGTAGTTTGCTGACCATGCCGTCCTGAGTAACTCTGCATCATTTTTTTGGTGTTTCTGTTAAGCCAAATCTGTGTACCAGTTTTAAGGCGGTGCTCAAAGGCATGACCAGCTACCTTCATCTTCCACATTCATTGGTGCAAGAAAAAGTTACTGTTCTGGTTTTGATGAGGGCATGGAAATCCAGAAGGCTGCAGAGAGATTTATTTCAGTGGTCAACTGATTCATTGGATAATGAAAAGTTCACAAAGGTGAGCAACTGAAAATAAGAAGTTGTCTGGGATTATGGTTTTGAGAGCCTGAAACTGATTTTGGCATTTTGGTTTGGAATGAGACAGAAATGGCAGTTCCAAATTGTCTTGTGGTCAGTGATACCAATGTCATAGACTAACAGGTTGCTGATGGGGCAGAGTCAGTGTTGAGTGATCAGATGGAGAGTGTGCCCCCTGGTGTGTGTGAAGAATAACACGATGTAGGAGTTCAACAACCCAGTGGTTGCAGAAATTAAGCTGCAAAGCAGCAGGAGGAGTTGTCAACATGGATGTTCTAGTCTACAAGTATTTTAATAATGGCAGATGGAGCAAAGTGTTGAAAGGAGATAATCAGTTCAGGGATGAAGAATGGATCTGGTTTAGGTGGTTTACACTTAAAACCCAGATATTCAAATGAGGAGAGTTCAGGTCAAGTCAGAGGATGCAGCTTCAGTTCACCACCACGGTCAGTCCTGCGCAAATTAGCAGGAAGCTGTAACCAAGAAACCTTGTTTATAGCAGAGTAAACCTCTGGCTGATGCCAGATTTCAGAGAGGCACATGAGGTTGATTTCTTTCTGCAAGATGTGGTCGTGAATGAGGCATGGTTTATTTTTCAGTGACTTTTCATTAAACAGTTCTATTTTTATACATGATGGGTGGGCTTGTCTCTGTGAGGGGCGGCACACAGAGAAATCCCCCCATACCTCCTGGTCCACTTAGGGGCAGATGGTCTCATTCCAGCAGTGATATGTTTAATTGTACCAGCATCCTGATGATGTGTCAGATGTGTGACAGAGCAGAGAGATGGATTGAGTCTGGTTTATCAGACTGAGAGCAAATTAACATTCTGTGACTGTAGCAGGGGCTACACCCCAACCCTACCTGTTTGATGGTGGAGATGCATGCTGGAGTGGAGAAGTTGCTGTATTTCAGCAGAATATGGCAGCAGAATCCTGGTTGTGGATGTGTACAGTGTGAAGCAGATGGTTGGCCTGGAGCTGATGGTTGACTGCACAAAGATGCATAACCCCAGGTCCAAACAGAAAAATCCACAGCCTGACACACTGAGGTAACCCCAATACTCCTGCTGAGATTTTAAATCTCAGAACTGAAAATAGATTTTCATTGTTATCACACTATTTTATTCCTGTGTCAGCAACTTCTTCAATTTGTTTGTGTTACATGACATGTGGAAGCTTGTCCTTCCATAAATGCCCCTCTGGCTCCTCCCCCTAATCAGAGACCCCCAACTGGTATAATATCCTCACCAATAGCTTTCCAACAGTATAAGATTTATTGTCAGCAATCATTATTACAACATAGAAACCTATCTAATAAACACTAATTTCCTAACTTTGCTTGGTGCTCAGATTTTACCGTTGAAGCCAGATGTTTACATGCTCTGAATTAAAATGTCATTTTACTTTCTTTTCCTCACTGTCTGACATTAAATCAGACCAAACATTTCCTGTTATAGGTGCATTAGATTACAAAAATAATTTCTATCCAATTTTCTATTTTAATGTCAGAATAATGAGGGAGAGAATTTCTCATGACTTTCTTGAAAGTCAGAAGTTTTATGTCCACTGATTTTGTGTTCACACCAAGAGCAACTAAAGCTGTAAAACAGCTTTAGTTGATCATAAAAAATCTGTTCACTTTTGTCACTCAAGTCTCTCATGATATTCAAAATTTGTACATTCCATTTTGCATATCCCTTTAAAGGGGATGTATGCTTTTACAGTCAACTGAGATTTTGCAGAGCTGCTTTCGTTTTAATGGCTGCCTGGTAATTTGACAGCAAAAAACCCTCTCTTACTGAAATATGAAGGTCTGGACATAGTCGATTAAAACAATATCACATCAAGTTGTAGTTAAGTAAATCATTTTTCACTAATCTACTTCTGCAAATCTTCACTTATTCCTCTCACAGTGATTGACAGTGAATGACTTCTGGTGATTTTATAGCTTTTGTCGCTCTTGGTATGAATGCACAGTAAGCTGCATTTAACCAATCAGGGAAAACCAAGATGTTGATGTCAATGTCACGAATCAGACAGACGGACCACAATTGCGTCACGTTTCAGAGAGTTTATTTCAGGGTTGAGGAAAATTGGGAGAGAATGTCCTTGTCTGTGTGTGCGTTCCAGTGGCAGAGTGGCGTCTGGGGTTGTTGGTGGAGAAGGGTCCGGGCTCACTCGTCACGAGTCTGGAAGTCCAGGGCAGAAGAGACAAGCAGGTCCGAGTAAAGAGTTCCAAGAATTTTCAGAGTCAGAGAGATGCACAGACAAACAGGTTCCGTGTGTAGGCTTTGCAGGCTTGCAGACGTTCTTAGAAAGGTGGACTGAAAGACAGGGCTTTATATACAGGGCGTGCTTAACAAGGGAATTCAGAGCAGCTGGCAAGTTAATGAGAAAGCAGGTGAACAAACAGGTGGAGCAGATCAGACAGAGCAGAGGCAGAGCAGGGAGTTGATTGGCAGTAACTAGAAATCTATCAGTGCATGTTACAGGCAGAGAGAGCTCACGACAGTCAAGGCTCCACTGAGTTAATTGGAGCCACACCTGTGGATGTATTTGAAGACAAACCTGAACCACACTGCTTTCTTGTACGACATCATGGGAAAATCATAAGAAATGAGTCAAGATATCAGGAAGACAGTTGTGGACCTCCTTCAGTATGGATCATGTTGGCTTCAGTTTCCAGTTGTCTGAAGGTTCCATGTTCATCTGTTCCAACAGTTCTGCTCCAGCAGAAACACCGTGAATATCCACCATCATAGATCTCAGAAAGGAGATGATCTGTGTTTGTTACTAAGAGCTTCATTTGTGGAGGCATGTCCTTGGATACAAATGGGTCTTAGAATGCACAATGACTCTTAAATATTACACTGGCTTAGTTCCAAAGTGGTTTCAGGACAGCGAAGTCCAGGTTCTGGAGTGGACATCACAAAGTCCTGATCTCTTCCAGAGCTGAAAAGAAACATCACTCATTTCCAACAGTTCTATCAGATGGAATGGACCAAAACTATAGCAAGCTATTGAGGTGAGGTGAGGTGAGGTGAGGCGAGGCGAGGTGAGGAGGATTAGCAACTATTAAGTGATGAGTTTAATTGCTGCTCTGTGATTCAGCAGTTGAGTTCTTTGAACATAGTTGTGATCTTGATCAGTTCATTGATGCTGTTTTTGAGACACTGAAGGCGCCTTTTTCTGGCAGAAAATTAAACTCATGGTGTTGTATTCCTCCACTGATGCAGACAAAATCTTTCATCTTAGAAAGAATACAAATTGATCAAATGAATCTGTCATTGGGGACAAAACTAATCCCTGTAATCAGATAACGAATAACAGACTATAGAGCCTGAACAGCGTTCTTCTCATTTTTTTTATTATTATTATTATTATTATCATTTAATCAAGTTTTATGGCAGGAGCAGCTCTTACCAGAAAAACAACTAGAAAATGTTTTCTACCATGTCTTTAAGTTTGGGAATCATTTAAACAGGGATTTCCCACTCCAGTCCTGGGAGTGTGGTGGGGTGGGGGTGAGGGGGGTCTCCTGGGGAGTATAGAGTATGAAGTACTTTAACTGGACCCACATATGGAGTATGAAGTACTCTCCTATATGGAGCATGATTCATGCTGGCTGCTGCTTCAGTCGTTCTACGTTCTGCTGAAGCTAGCCTTCAGAGATTCATGGAGAAACTGCTGTGGGATTGTTGCTACTGCTGGTTCATGTTCTACTTCGTGCTCCTTCAGATTTTCTTCTAAAAGTGGGTGATCTGTTAGATGATGTGAGTAACACAGGTCATATATCATATATCATATAAAAATGCTGCTCAGCTTTGAACTTCATGATCTTTAGTTCAGAGACTCAGTGAAGCAGCTCTGACTAGGAAGTCATAGTTTAAAAGGTGATACAGACTGTAAATTGACTTAAACATGTCTAAAACGATTACTACTTAAAGACCAACTCCAGCTCAGGGTGATTAGTGTCATATATGTCTTTCTTATCTTGATTTAGTAGAGTCTACGAGGGAGCTGCTTTTTTAGAGGCAAGAAAATCACAAGTTTTCCACTTTAGAGAGTTGCATTAAAGAAGGTTTGAAGATGTTAGTTCCACTCTGGTCCCATTTCTGAGCTCATTTTATCACTACAGCTGCAGTCTTTTCTCATGCATCATGATGGGACTAAAATATCTGTGAAGATGTTCAGATTGGGTTAAAATGGGGCATTTGTTTGTCAGACCTATGACCTATCAGGAGTGTGTTTGTAGCATGCCCCTGCAGTATATTTGGTTGGTTGCTGCTTCTTAAGATGGATAATGTTATTATTTCTAATTAATCCTTCTCAGGGAGATCAAAGTGACCTGGGCTCCACATAATCCCTTTTCTAACGGTGGACGTAAGCTGGTCCTGACATCTTCCCTGAATCAAAGAAAGTTCTGATATAATGTCCAGTTCTTACCTCTCCAGGTCCAGCGCTAGCTCAAAGACAAAAATTAAGACTTCTAACAAGAAATCAAGTACTTAAGCAACCACAAATCAATGAAAATAATGTACTGTTTCTTTTCTAATCAGTTATGAGAATCTCCATTTTCACCAAAAAATGTGAATGTGGAGGTGTGTGAGCTTTGTGACCTGCTGGAAGAGTCCATCAGACAATGGTCCAATGTGGTCATACAACCACTACATACTGATATATTTCTATATATAACTACTCAATGAGCTTTTACAACACAAACAGTTTTCTCTCATAAATGGATGTTTCTGTAGGTTATTCCATACTTAGACATAATTTCCATATGCCATATTCTGATGTCTACTCTAGAACCAAAGTCCTGTTTCTTTACAGCAAATGTGATCTTATCTGAACATACTTGAGAATCCTATTTATAGGTCATGAGAAAACTACAGCTCTTTTCCCAGTGGACTTTATAAGTTGAGTGACAGTTGGATGTTAACCTTATTAGCATTACAGAAGACAGGGGGCTTTAGTAGCACCAAGAACTTAACTTTCAAAAACTATCATGCCTTCACACTGTGTAGAACCTGGAAGATTCTTCTCTATTTTGGACTTATGGATATGTGGCATTTGAGCTCAAACTAGCATCTATTCATACATCTAAATGTATGACGTGGCACACATTGACACTGCATCTTGGAGCTCTCTATTCTGGTCACTGCTCAGTGTCCCAGCCTATAACCCCCTTAGAAGTAAAAACAAGACAGCCAGGAGCACTGAAAAAATCTGGCCTGAGGACACAGTCAGCTGCAGGACTTTTTCACTAACACAAACTAGCTAGTATTTGACCATTTGAAGCTAAATAAACACACTGAGAATGCATTGTTTTACATGAAGACCTGCACTGACGATGTGACAATAAATAAACGGATATGGATATACAATAACAGAGAACCCTAAGTGACAGCGGAGGCGTGGTCACAGATATGAGCCAGAGACTCCACCTTCACAGCCAATTATCCAAACTTACACAGTGTGGCCAGAGCTGACTTGAGAAGAGGACCTAAGGCTGCAAAAAGGACTATAAAAGGAGGGTAGAAAATCATCTGGCTGACAACAATCCTAGACAGGTGTGGCAAGGCTTAAAGCATTTAACAAACTACAAAGGCAATTTGTCTGGAGAGGGAAATGCCAATACTTCACTGGTGGAAGAGCTAAACAGCTTTTTTTTTTTTAACCTACTTTGAGTCAGTGAGACCCTGCTCCGTCACAACAAACCTAGAGAGTGACCTCACAGCTCTTCAGCCTTCAAACACCCACCTGCTTGAACTACAGGAACATCAGGTGAAAAGGGTCCTGAGAGCTGTGAACCCACACAAAGCAACAGGCCCAGATGGGGTGCTGGGCAAAGTACTGAAGGCCTGTGCTGACCAGCTGTCAGGGGTCCTAACAAGGATCTTTAACATTTCCCTGAAACAGGTCACTGTTCCACCATGCCTGAAAACAGTCACCGTCATTCCTGTACCCTAGAAGGCCTCCATAAGTAGCCTTAAACAGGCTAACAGCAGATACCATAGCAACAGTCCTCCACACAGCTTTGAGCAACACAGAGAGGTTGGGAACTATGTCAGGATGCTAGTAGTTGTTTTTATCTTGGCATTTAAAACCATACTGCTGAACATCCTCTTTCAGAAGTTAACTGACCTGGGATTCCCATCCGTCACCTGTGATTAGATTAAACGCTTCCTGACGGACCGGCCACAGACCATGAGGATTGGGATAACAACATCCTACACTTGGACACTGAGCACAGGTTCACCTCAGGGCTGTGTGTTAAGCCCTTTTCTGCATGCTCTATACAGATATCATAGTGCCACTCTCCACCACTCTAACATCATAGTCTAATTTGTGGATGACACAACAGGGAGGAGGTCTGGGGGCTCACAACCTGGTATGGTCTCAGCAAATAACCTCCTGCTGATGCCAGTAAAACAAAGGAGATGGTGATGGACTGGAGAAGGAAGAGAGCTGGCCCTGCCCCACTACAGATAGAGTGTCTATCTGGAGGGAGTCTTCTCCTTTAAGTTTCTTGGGGTGCATGTGGGTGACAACCTAACATGGTTCACCAACACATCAGTGGTAGTTGGAAAGACCCAGCAGAGGCTCCACTTCCTGAGGCTCAAAATTGTATCATAGCGTTCCTGCATCTCTGTTCAGTCATGACTGTGCTGATGTTGAGAATGTTCTGTAGCTCATGTTTATGTAGGGTTATGTTGAATGCATTTAGGGCTGAAGTGGGTATATGAGTGGATGAGAATGGCAAGGGGCGGGACAAGGGCGTGTGAGTGACAGGAGCCTAGGTGTTGCGTGTGGCTGGAGGAGGGAGAGGAGAGTTGGACGCTTTGAGAGTGGCTTTTTTTTTTTTGGTTGGTTTGAGCTGCTGTATGCTTTGGTGCAGTTATGGCCGACAGCAACCGGTTCTGTTTAATAAAACAGCTGTTTGCTGATATCCTCTCAGTCCATCCTTTAAACGCGTTCGCCTGGACGCAACATTGGTGTCAGAAGTTAAACACCAGTGTTTCTCAAGCTCACAACGGTTCGCCACGGTTAGCCGAAGCCAACTGAAAACTTCGGCCGAGAGCGTCACAGGCCTGCATGTGAACAACAATGGCAGGCCCTGTTCAACCAGCTTCACGTGAAGACGCCAAAATACTCTGGTAAAGCAGACTGGGAGGCCTTCCATGCCCAGTTTGAACTGTTAGCATGGTCAGCAGTCTGGACAGTGGACATTAAAGCACTACAGTTGGCCATGTGTCTCACAGATGAAGCCTTGTCTTGTCTGTTGCTGCTTAGCCCAGCTGAGAGAGATGACTATGGGGCTTTGGTTGGGGCTCTAAAATGCTCTTTTGGCCAACGTAATCATCCTGGTGTTTTACGGTCAACTGGCAAACAGACTGATGATGGTGAGCCGCTCCGTGTATTAGCTAATGACATTGAAACCCTGACACGGAGAATGTATGCCCACATGCCAGCTGAGGTACAGAGTGGACTGGCCAGGGACCAGTTTGTTCGGGCCATTAGCCCCAGAAAGCTGCTTGTGCTGATGCAACTGGCACTTCCCCGTCCCCTGCAGGAGGCGCTGGAGCTGGCCTTGGAAAGAGAGGCTGTTGAGGCAACCAGGGAGAGCCACCATGCCAGGGACAGCCCTGCTGTGAGAACTGCAATAGGGGGGTTAGGGTTAGCCAAAGTCATGAAAAACCAGCATGGGCAGATGAACTGACTGAACTGATTCGGGCTGTGTCACTGCACTCATCAGGTGGTGTCGCCCGTCCTTGCTTTGACCCCCAGGTATGGTGGCTGTGTGGTCAGGCCGGCCACATCAGTGTGCGGTGCCCTAGGAGGACTGGTGTTCAGGGAAACGCCCCAGGGTCTGTGTAGATGGAATGCCACAGACCCCTGTCCTGGTGTCCCTGTCTTCCATGCCACCAGTGGACAGAGTCCACCTGAACAGCAGACGGCGCGGGGCTCCACTCCCCCCTGAAGCAGATGACGTCACTAAGTCTGCACGGGTGGTGGCTTGGACACTTGCTGGAGACTTTGCCACGTACCCATCACCCTGGCGGGAGCCCATTGCGCAGCCCTTGTTGATACGGGCTCCACAGCAACGCTGATGAGGCCTGACGTACTCCCGGCAGGGAAGCAACTGGAACCTACCGAGGTGAAGCTGCAAACTGTGACTGGTGAGCTAGCCCCCATGCTGGGGAGGGGTGTGGTGGCCATACAGGGGGCCTCTATTTGGATTTTAGGGTGTGGGTTCCTGCTGTCCAGGACCCCTGTATTTTGGGACTGGACTTCCTGCGTCCGCATGGTGTGTATTAGATGTGGGGAAAAACACTGACTTTATCAAGGGGCCCCACAGTTGAGATACTTAGGGTTAGGGTTAGGCTGGCAGCAGTGAGAGAGGTGTGTTAACGCAGCTGTGCAGCAGGGGGAGCTCTGGCAGGTGTTATTAGAGTTCATAAACATTTTTGCACTTACAGAAGAGGAGGTGGGGTTGACACACCTAGTTCAGTATGAAATTGATACGAGGGATGCATGTCCCATCAAAACATACCCCCCTCAGTGCAGGGCCCTCCCACAGTTGGCAGAGGGAGTGCAACATCCAGGACTATTAATAGATAATGAGCACAGGATGGAAAAAATGGGGGGAAAAAAATATTAACATATTAGAAAATATTAACATGGTATGATGATGAGTCTCTGGACTTGGTGTCTGACTCCTCCTGGTTCTCACTGGATCTACGTAGTGGGTATTGGCATTACCCATGAGCCCCTCAGCCAGGCCAAAGACTGCTTTCTGTACTGGCAGAGGATTGTGGCAGTTTTGTGTCCTCTATTTCGGGCTGTGCAATGCCCCCCACATTGTGGTCCACAGGGGCTTGTTTGAGGCAGCGTTGGGGGCCCTGCGGCGGATTCTGTACAGGATAGCAGCGGCAGGCCCCAAGCTGCACCTGGACAAATGCTGTTTCATGAGAGGACAACTGGAGTTCCTGGGACACAGGATTGGGGGAGAGGGCATCAGTATGCTGGAGGAGAAGGTGAGTGCGGTGAAGGACTGTCTGGTTCCCACAAACCTGAGGGAGCTAAAGGACTTCATTGGACTGGCATCCTATTACAGGAGGTTTGTGCATGGCTTTTCTTGTAGCTGCACCCCTGCTCCGCCTGCAACAGAAAGACCGTGATTTTATCTGGACGGATGAGTGTGAGCAGGCTTTCAACTCTTTAAAGAAGACCTTGACTGAGTCGCCCATACCCACCCCCCCGGACCCAGACTTGCCATTTATCCTGGACACGGACAGTGATGTGGGTATGGGGGCAGTGTTGAGCCAGATGGGGCCAGAAGGAGAGAGAGTAGTGGCGTATTTCAGTCGGACCCTTAATAAAGCAGAGTGGCGCTATTGTGTGACACACAGAGAGCTCCATGCCATTGTAATAGCAGTAAGACATTTTAGGTATTACCTGTAAAGCCTTTATGGTACAAACCGACCACTCAGCTCCTGAGTGATTGCTGTCCTTCAAGGAACCAGAAGGCCAAATTATACGCTGACTGGAGGAGCTGACTCCTTATGTTTTTAAAATGGAGTACAGGGCTGGAGCTCGCCGCACCAATGCTGATGCCATCTCCAGACCCGCTTACAGCCGACAGTAACCAGTTCTGTTTAATAAAACAGCTGTTTGCTAATATCCTCTCGGTCCATCCTTTAAACGTGTCTGCCTGTACGCTACGTTTGTACTGGGACAAGTCACAACCAAAGTTTGGGGAAGACAGAGTTGTCCCTACCAGTGTTTTCATATGTTATATTATAACATTTTTATTTTACATAACACATTAAATATAGTATTTTTTCACAAACTCATTTGTAGCATTATGCATTTATAGAGAACTATTTTTCTGTCAAGAACTCTCATCACAATCTTCTGTGTATCCTGCATGGCAACAAGGTTAGAAATGCTGCCATTTGATTGGCTGAAGGGTCAGCACAAGAAGGTATAAAGCTGCTCTCATCACTGCTCCAGAAAAAGAGATGCTGAGTTGCTGTTAGATGCTGGATTGATGGTAAAATATCAGACTACCTGGTGCAGACTGGGTTAACGCTGTAGAATCATGAAAGTTTGTTTGGTCTCAACATTTTTGCCGTGTTTCTGCTATGTAAATAGAAAATGTCACTGTGGCGGCGGGGTGTGGTTCAGCTCAGCTGCAGAGGGGAGGTGATTCAGTGGCTCTGGGGGCGGCACCTACAGGAGACGGAGGACACACCTGGGCCCCATTTACAATCACTCCTCGGGCTCTTTATAGGGACGGCGCAGCGGCAAGAGAGGGAGAAGACCTGGAGGTCATCTTGTGAGCGTCAGCACTGGAAAGCACACTGCTAAAAATAATAATAAAAGACGTGTCAATGAAACTGCTGGTGGTGATCGTTGTCCCAGGGCACCTGAACCTTCACAGTCACCAAAAAAGAAAAGAGACATCCAAAGTTAGAGTTAGGGTTACTACTCACTGTAGCTAACTACACATACTATACTAGCCTTCTAGCCTTGCACAGATATATGATACATTACGGTAGTGGCAGCTGTGCGTGCGCTGTGTTGTTATGCAGCATGGTGAGTATCAAACAAGTATTCCAAAGCAAAAAGGGAGACAGGGAAAGTGTTCCTCTGCAGTGAAATATCGTTCCTGAGAAAAACCGTCTGCTCACTTCTGGACTTTTATCAGCAGTATCAGTAAAATCAAGGTCCAAGCAAACAAAACTGCTTGTGTTGTTGTATTGTAGTTGAAATAATTTCTTTGTCATCTCAGAAGCTTTTGATCTATACATCCACAGTGTTTATAAAGAGGAAAGTTGCTGAAATATGTTTTATTTTATTACACTTTTTGTTATTTCACCCAGTTTAAAGCATCTATAACATATACTTATATAATAATAATAATGATAATGATAATAAACACCACATTGACCACATTACACCAGTTTTAAAATCGCTGCATTGGCTCCCCGTGTGTTTCAGGATTGATTTTAAGGTTCTGTTAGTTAAGGTTAGTTTATAAATGTCTTCATGGTCTTGGGCCTTGTGACATCACGAGAGGCTGTGTCGTGGAGGGGTGCTATATCCCCTTGAAGTGGCTCCAACCGCTCCCCTGCA